>JANHGN010014933.1:28899-39526 GCA_024605025.1 Megaceryle maxima | reverse complement strand
AGCAATGCTGGGAGGGCTGGAACCCCTCTGCTGGGAGGCCAGGCTGGGAGAGTTGGGGGGGTTCAGCCTGGAGAAGACAAGACTCTCAGGAGGTCTTCTTGTGGCCTTTCAGGACTTAGAGAGGGCTTATAAGAAAGATGGGGACAATCTTTCTAGCAGGGCCTATTGTGATAGAACTAGAGGTGATGGTTTTAAACTAAAAGAGGGAAATTTAGACTGGAGAGAAGGAAGAAATTTATTACATTGAGAGTGTTGAGACCCTGGCCCAGGTTGCCCAGAGATGTGGTAGATGCCCCATCTCTGAAACATTCAAGGTTGGGTTTGACAGGGTTCTAAGCAACCTGCTCTAGTTGCAGATGTTCCTGCTCCCTGCACAGTGGTTGGACTAGATAGCCTTTAAAGGTCCCTTCCAACCCAAACCATTCTATGATAATGCTCTGCTTTGGTGGACCACAACTCTTTTCAGCAGGAGGCTATGTCCTTAGCTACTATTGCTGTCACACTGGTGTGAATTGGTTGGTTAAACATAGGAGACTAGAGTAATTTTAAATACCCCAATGTATCTTGGTCTTGTGCTAATGATTGAAAAGGTTGTGAGTCCTCTGTAAAATGTCCCGTATCAGCCAGATCTGTGCAGGTGCCTCAGAGACACTGGGGGGGCTCAGGTGGCACTAGTGACTCATGTGTGGTCCATTGAATTGAGCCCTTGATGCCTGGCTTTTAATCTAGCACAAATACAGCTCAGCAAAATAAATCTCATATGACTACTGACAAACTACCTTGGTCTTTGACCTATCCATCTCCCAAGCAAATCTGTGGCCATGCCAAGTCAGTGTTGGGGCCACAAAGACCTTTAATCTGATGCCTTTATGCACAGAGAAGCAACTGTTAACTCCTTACTTTGGAGTCTTGTGGCAGTTGGTTTAAGTGCTCAGTAGGTCACCATCAGCCCCCCAGCCCCCAACCAAATTCTTCCTCTCCTCACTCTGTGATGTGAAGAATTGCCTCAAATGATGCCTTTCTAGCAGACACAAGCAGAAGCTACCCAGCAACACAGGACATCAGTATCATCAGTACCTGCTGTGGATTTCCATTCCCTTCATGATGGGCTGCAGGATTAGTCAGGAAAGTAATTCCTCACATGGGATTTTTCAGGAGTGGAGGCAAAATTCAACTTGGGCTTGGTTAGGAATATAGCCTTCACGTTCCTGCCTGTCTAAAGCCCCCTCTGAAAGGAGGTGTGTGGGTTATGGGGAAATATCTACTTCTTTGAGGTCACAATCAGCTTCCGCTGGCAATCCAGTGGATCCGTGTTTCAATCCTTTTGTGGAGGGTGTCTCTGCCCATGGCAGGGAGGTTGGAACTAAATTATCTTTAAGGTCCCTTCCAACCCAAACCATTCTATGATTCTGTAATTCTTTTGCCCAGGCACCTCAATGGCTGATCAACCATCTGAGAAACTATCCTGATATACCCTGCAACCATCTTACATGTTTTAGCTTTCAAAGCCTCAGTTCACAGAGGGAAGAACTGATCCTCTCAGCTGGTTGGAGGCTGCAGACTGTGGAAGGGACTAATGCTGGGAGAGATTCCCAATAGATCTCACACTTCTGTAGCATCTAATTGATATGAGGAAATATTGCATAACTTTCTATTGTTGAATATTATTTTAATGAACTACTCTAAAAAAATCAACAAGAACTTAATGATCATCAGCATTATTATTTAGAGATATGGAAATACTGTATTTAGGGGGCAGAGAACTTGATTCAATGTACCCTGAGCAATTGATAAACTCCAATAACCAAAGAAGACAGGTTCTCAGAAGGACTCTTGAGGGTCAGTTGAAGATTCACCACAATAATCTACTTGAGAAAAGATTATTATGATGAGAGAAGCCATGACAAACTTCCCTGCAAGGTGGGTAAGTTAGTAGAAGCACTGCTGTGACTTAGCCTTGTGGGAATTCCTGTGACATGAATTTCATAGAGCGTCATCAAAGTTTTTTTTTCCAAAAAGATAGCAAAAATGTTTCTTCAGGCCTTGCCACAAAGAGCTCTCTGCTTCTGTATCTAGAAATAGTGAATGGACATAGCACAGGGCTTTAGACCGGTGGTTCTCCAACATTTTTTTTATCCAAAACCTGTTAATCCTCGCCATTTTTTTGCAGACTGTTTGGCTCCCTTATACTCTAGTTTTCCATAAACCTTTTACCAAGCCTTTATGGACCATCATGACCTGGAGAATACAGTTTTGGAACCACTGTTCTAGACTACACATTCTCTCATTTGTTGGCAGGCACAACAGCACTTTGTGGTGAGCACTCCAACTGGCTTCTTCTGTGCAATTCCTTGTAACAGCTTCCTTAAACCTTCATTTGCGAGTACCTGCTGTTCCTCTGTGGTTACTGCAAACAGAAGCCTGGTTTCAACTCAACTCTGAGATAAAATGTCCCTTTCTATCAATCTGTCTCCTCCACTCTGGTCAGAAACCTTGAGAATGTGTATTTTTTCCAACTACAGAGCAAGCTTGGGAAATCCTGTAGAAAAGGAGTGGAGGGGAATGATTCTCAAGCAAGTCATCCAAGTCTTGGAAAAACCACTGTGTTTGCTGGGTTGGACCCAAGACTACTCTTTGTTTTTCCAACTCAGAAGTTCTTTTCACTGCACTTGGTTTTCTAAGAATGTGAACTCACCCGCCTCGTCCTGTTTACAACCTCGTAAATATGTAGATCAGATTTGGCTGCAGGGTAGGCCTTGGAAGGGCTGAATCCTGCTGGGAACACATGGCATTTTATGTACAGTGAGGCCAGATCCAAGCAGCACAGAGGAAAAAGGCAATTTTTCATTGGGCCCAACCCAATGAAAAATTCTTCCCTAGGGCAAAATGCATGAGTCCCGACTTCAACTTAGAGTGTGGGGTGAGCAGAACTAACCTCGGGCAGGCGAGCATCATCAGGACCCCAACAGAGATAACACCATCAATCTAGAAGGATGATACAGCAGAAGGTTTAATTAAGCTGGCTGCTGGCAATGCTGGTGGCCCTGAGTCTGGAGAACTTGCTAGTGGCGGGACGCCAGCATTTGGAAAACACACTCTCAAGGGGAGGTGTGGGAGCTTCCTCAGCGCGTTTCCACCATGCCGGTCCCAAGGACATTCTGTTTATATCAGAATTGGGCAGACAGCACGTCACCGTCCGCGGAGCCTGGCACGGCAGCGCCTGTGGCCTGTGCCCCCCTCCCAGTGTCGCTGGCTGTGAAGGATGCTGAACAGCATCCTCTAGAGAGCTGCATTGACGGACCTGGGCGCTGTGACATCATGAAGGAAAAGGGTGGGGAAGAAAGGATGGGGGAGGTTGATATTTTCAGCTCTGATGAAAAATTGGGACTGGTTTTGCAGGCTCAGGAGGGGTTATTCAAGACCAGCCAGCCAACTTCTTGTTTCTTTTCAGGCTTGGAGGGGAAAATCCTCCAACGCCTGCCCTGTTTCCGCACCCAGCTACAAGCCACAACCCTTCTGGCTTCAGCTTCCTTGAAAAAATCTGCAGAGTTTCTAATTGCTCACCTTGTCTTTTTTTTCTGGACTTCTTTTTTTTTTTTTGCAACAAGAAGGGAAGCTTAAAGAAAAAAAATCATATTTCCTTCTTCTCCCCCAACATGGAATTATTTAGGGGAGATAGCAAAGAGTTCTGTCTCTCCTCAGCCTTGACAACCAGCTCTCATCTGATACCAAGCTCTAAAAACATCGCACTTCAAAAGGAGACCTTTTCCCCCTCCCAGAAAACAATGGGTCAGTGTAACAGGGCTCTAAAATTACAATAGGAATGGTGAGATAACAACATCCTCATCACTCTCAGCAGTTCCTGAAGCCCTTAACTTGAAGTGATAAAGTCTCCTGTTTAATGCTCAGTTGGTTGCCTGTGAAGGATCCCTCTTACTCAGTCCTTTCCACCATCCCCACAGGGAGGGTCATGTCATCCCTCTGATGTGACCAGCTGTACGTCTCTTATCTGGTTATTTGACATAATGCTTCTATAGCCATATCTCTGTGGGTACAGCAAACTGGGACAGGATAAAGAACAGGATTTTGACCGAGGGCCACCAGGCTGTTAGCATGAACCCTACCATGACTTTGACCTGGACACAGTGCAGTAAGTAGCAGAGCTGAGGGATATTCCTGCATGCAGATCCCTGTTTGGGAGGGTTTTGTTGTGGCAGTGCCAGGCACATGGCTAACAAATTGACCTTGATGTCTTTTATTTGCTAACATCGATGTGATGGAGGGACCACACTTTGTGCTTGGTGCTGTACCAGTGGTGGGGTACACCCATTTGGACACCAGTCCCAAGAGCGGGTGTTTGCTACCTAATGCTAAGCAGAAGTTTCCTGCACACCTGCAGCACACAAAAGGTTTAAACCCCAGGGTTCATGATCCACAGCGATACATCTGGCAGCATGGATGGGAGAGACTGTGTGGGTTGTACCACATTAGGAGATGACAGAGCTTGTGATGCCCAGACGAGAGCAGTCTCCAGCAGAGCTGGTGGTGTGATATAACCACACACAACAGTGTCAGGACCTGTCACTGGGAAGGGGTGACAAACCCAGACCATTGATACTTTTTGTTACCTGTGCAATCCACCTGAATGTCATGGCTGAACAGAAAAGAAAATGCTACAAAAGGCAAAACCTAGATGCCTGGTTGTCTTAGCCACAGAGCTGAGTCAGGGACAAGCATGGAGAGATGCTGGGAAGAACCATGAAACATAGCAGGACACAAATCATGGTGGTTTTGTTTAAGCTTTACAGCCACAGGGTCTTTTAAGGAGACATTTCAGGAGAGAGAATGGAAGAAACTTGCTTCGTTGCCTGATTTAAATGCCTGCACAGGGCAACGGGATCTCTCTTGAGAAGAGATGAGTGTCTCAAAGTGCCTCGTTATGGTGATGAGGCTCATTCTCCACTCACATGCTTCCTGCTCCATCTCTGCCCTATCTCTATTTATTTTTTAATCTCTGATCCAAAAGGAAAAGGATGGAAATTTGCATTCAATTTTCATGGCAATTTGAGTACATCCCAGGAGATACCCACCTGCCTCTCTCTCGCCTTTTCGCTAAATAAAAAAGTCTTTTTACCCCCATGCTCTTCACTCACTGCTCAGAAATAATAACCATGGGATCTCAGGTGTGCTCTCTCCTTGTCTTGACATGTCCTCGACTCCTACTTAATTTTTGGATATGCTAATTTCGTGTATTCACTTCTTATTCCAGGGAAGTGACCCTAAGTGGATTTTCCACCCCTCCTTAGGAAAGTGCTTCTTTTGAAGACAGCCCCTGTCAAGGCAGGTATCAACCCACCTATTATTACCTCCTCTTCATCCAACTAGTTTCTAACTTGCTACCTGCCTCTTAGGAGACTCTGATGGGTCCTCACATCAAGAGAAGAACTCCCCCCCATGCTATATATAACTTGCTTTGCTTGTGCACTTCAATCAGCAGCCTTGCCTAAAGGCAAGGAATCAGGGGGTTCAATGGGGACCTCCCACTGGGTCCCCAGGATTTCTTGATCAGTAGGTCCTCGAGTAGAGGTGTTCGGTCTTGTCTTGTGCAGTGAATGTGGATGTGCTGGATAAAGAGACTCTACATTTGCTGTGAGACATGACCCAGCTTCCCTACAACACATATCCCTTACAGCTTGCATCCAGATATTCCAAACACTAACAAGAGCAGTTTTCCCTGGTGACTGAAACCATCTGTCTCAGACAACATCAATGGCATGGTTCTTCAAGACTATCAAGACTTGTTTGTGCCTAAAGACAGATATTTTCTAATACTAAGTCATCTGATGATCCCTAACATAAATGTCACGGCATAGATTTTAAAGGTAATTACACATTGAACTCTGATTAAACTCATGGACAATAAGCATGAAAATATCATGCAACGTGAGGGTTCCCAACATTAACCTCAATATTGCATATGGCATCCAGAGGGATGTTGACAGGCTTGAGAGGTGGTCCTGTGCAAACCTCATGAAGTCCAACAGGGCCAAGTGCAAGGTCCTTCACATGGGTCAGGGCAATCCTCAGCATCAATACAGGCTGGGGATGAAGGACTTTGGGGTGCTGGCAGATAAAAAAATGAATGTGAGCCAGCAATGTGTGCTTGCAGCCCAGAAAGCTAACTGAATCTTGGGCTGCATCTAGATAAATGTGTCCAGAAGGCTGAGGGAGGTTATTCTGCCCTTCTGCTCCACTCTGGTGAGACCCCCTTGCAGTTCTGGATCCCTTTCTGGAGCCCTCAGCACAGGAGAGACATGGACCTGTTGGAGCAGGGCCAGAGGAGGGCCATGAATATGATCAGGGAGATAGAGCATATCCCCTATGAGGACAGGCTGAGAGAGCTATGGTTGTTCATCCTGGAGAAGAAAAGGCTATAGCAACTTCTCAGTACTTAAAGGGGGCCTACAGGAAAGCTGGAGACGGATTCTTTATCAGGGAGTGGAGTGATACAACAGTGGGTAATGGTTTTAAATTTAAAGAGGATAGGTTTAGATTAGATGTAAGGAAGAAATTCTTCTCTGTGAGGGTAGTGAGACAGGTTGCCCAGAGAAGTTGTAGATGCCCCCTCCCTGAAAGTGTTCAAGTGTTGGATGGATCTTGGAGCAACCTGCTGTAGTGGGAGGTGTCCCTGCCCATGGCAGGGGTGTTGAACTAGATGATCTTTAAGGTCCTTTCCAACCTAAACTGTTCTATGATTCTCTGATTCTGGAGCACTATTCATGCCCACCCTGAACAGTAGCACATGGGAATACTTCAGTGAAATGGTTTGTTAGAGGAAGGAATATCTTCAGGTAACAGTTGATGACTTGCTCTTACAGCTACCTCCCTCACAGAGAGGCTGTCAAGGCTGTTGGCAAAAGGCATGTGCGATCCACCTAGGAGTAGCATTTCACACTGTGTTACAATAACAACACAAACTCAGATCATAAAAAAAATCCAAGAACAGAAACAGATAAACCAGACCAAGGAAGACTGAAAAATGGAGGTAGCTCATATGGAAAATTGTTTCACATTTTGGTGCCCACAGTGAAGAAAAGAAGCCAAGGAGACAGAAAATGCTCTGAGGAGCTCTATGAGACAACAAAATGTCTGGAAAACTAGACTTAGAAAATGAGATTAAAGGATCTTGATCTATTGGCATTATCCAGGAAAAATTGAAATTACTTGCTCATGCATTGCAATGAAATACAGGGGAAGCTGTTTCTGATAGCAAATGTGTCTTTAATATAGCCAAGAATAGTAGAAAAATGTAATGGCTTGAACTTATACCTAGATAAATTTACCCTGGAAAGAAAGCAGTCATTTTTAATAGAAAGGATATAAAGCAACTGGAAAAAGTGTAACTAGAAACATGGATTCTCCATTACGTGCAGGCCTAAGTTAATGCTGAGCATCTTTTGAAAGAGAAAACTGGTTTTGAGTAATGGGGGAGTTGAGGAAATTATTGCATGAGGTGCTTAGGGTTGCAGTGATCTGTAAATGAGAGTGAATAGCTGGAGCAGTCCCTTCCAGCCTTGCAAACTATGACTATGATTAACAAACTCCATTCCAAAATGTGGTAAGCCTTGAATATTGAAGAGTTCTAAAAATCATCATGTCACAGAGGGTCTTCAGACACACTAAGTGCAAGAATTGTTTGGGAAACCGTTGGTCTGTTGTTCCAGAAAATGCTTTAACTGGGAACAGCAATGGACTTATATTCTCCACCGCAAGATCTTCCCCTGTGTTTGGCACATGGATGCTGGGATGTCTACATTTCTGTGCATTTGATCTTAATTAGAGGCACTGATGAGGAGTCAAGCATCTGTGTCAAGTGGTTTAATAGAGTATGATTGTTTAATAGAGCTTGATTGTTTGGGATCATGTCAACCTTTAATTAATTACAATAAGCTACAATTGGTAGCTTATTGGTTGGTATTTGAGACCAGTTAGTCTCTCTGCACTCTCAGGTAATATCCTAATATCCTAGAGGTAATTTCCTTTGATGTGGTAGTAATTACCCAGAGCAAACAAAGCTTGGAGGAAATAAACACCTCGGAGCACTTTCTGGGTTCTTCCTCTCAAAACAAGCTGTGGATGCCATGAGCAGAGACCTGAGCCAACTTTGAACAGTTGCTCAGGTCCCAGCAGTGTCAAAGCTGCATTTTCTTGTGCTGCTGAAGAAGTCAGTGTGTGATGTGCTAATAATGCTTTGCAGCTCTGGGTGGTGGAAGCAGCCTGGGGTCTTCTTGTGCTGTACTGTTTGATGCCTGACTCTCTGCCCTACCTTGTAGTTGTGGGGCCCACAGACCACCTAGAAGTGGTATGAAGAACCCCCAAAGCAGTTGGAAGAGCTAAGAAAGCTGGGGTTCTTCAGCCTGGAGAAGAGAAAGCTCTGGGAAGACTATATAGTGGCCCCTTCTACTTGACACCCACCATTCAGATATTTGTAAATATTAATAAGATCCCCTCTCAGGCTTCTCTTCTCCAGACTAAACAGCCCCAGGGCTCTCAGCCTTTCCTCACATGAGAGATGTTCCAGTCCCTTCAGCATCCTCACAGCCTCCACTGGACTCTCTCCAGTATTTCCCTGGCCCTCTTGAACTGGGGAGCCCAGAATGGAACACAGTACTCCAGATGTGGTCTCACTAGTGCAGAGGAGAACTTCCCTCGACCTGATGGCCACACTCTTCTTTATGCACCCCAGAAGGGTGGTCCTGTTGGCAGAAGTCAGGTCCTGTTGTGACAGGACAAGGGGTGATGATTTTAAACTAAAAAAGAAGAGATTTAGACGGGGGAGAGGGAAGACATTTTTTACAAGGAGGGCAATGAGGCACTGGCCCAGGCTGCCCAGAGAGGTGGTCGCTGCCCCATCCCTGGCACCATCCCAGGTGAGGTTGGCCAGGGCTCTGAGCACCCTGCTCTAGTTGCAGATGGCCCTGCTCCCTGCAGGGGGGTTGGGCTAGATGACCTTCAAAGGTCCCTTCCAACCCAAACTGTGATTCTGTGCATTGACGTAAATTCCATAAAAAAAGAGTGTTTCTAATAGCACCTCTTTCTTTCAGTCCAGCACAAAATGTATAACCAAGATCAAGAGAACAAAAAACCCTCAAACCTCCAAAATTACTTACTAAAAGAAATATCTCCCTTCTCTTTCCTACACTTAGTGCTTTCTCTGTGGAGATTTTCCTAAGACCCCCAACAAAATAACCCCTGTTGCCTCTCAGGGCAAGCAAACAGCCTCTGCCAGTGACTCTCCCTCATGCCTTCTGCTCCATGGCTGAGTCTCACTTGTGCAGGGACAGGTGCCAAAGGACACATGCTCATTCCTGGCCATGCCTAAATGAGGAAAATCAAATCCAGGGCAGCCCTGATTGAGAGCACTTGGCAAACTGTGCTATTTGCTCAGTGGCACTGGAGTCCCACACAACATCAGCACAAGGAATCGGGAAGCTTCACATCCCCAGCATCCTGCATTGCTTCTCCTCTTGCCAGCGGGTAGGTCACTGTCTCATTTCTCCATTCCCTCTACCAGATTCCTCTTCCTAAGGTGTTTCCATCTTATTTCCATGGCTTTTTGCTAAGATTTGCACCTTATTTCCTTGACTATCCTGTTCAAAGATGGCTGCTTATGGCCTTTTCCTTTGCCATGCCCATGCCACCCATAAAAAGTGACATCAGAACTTCAGAAATATAATTAGCCAACAAACAAACACAAGGGGAAAAAAAAACCAAAAAAACCAAATAAAACCCACAAACAAACAACACCACAACAAAAACAAACCCTAAGCCAAACAACAAACCACCTTGCCATCCCACTAGATCATGTGCTGAGGTGCCTTATCTACAGGTTTTATAAATTCTGCCAGGGATGGTGACTCCACCACCTCCCTGTGCAGCCAGGTCTAGTGCTTGACTACTCATTCAGTAAAGAAATTCTTCCTAATATCCAATCTAAGCCTCCCCTTGTGCAAGTTCAGGCCATTTCCTCTAGTCCTGTCACTATTTACTTGAGAAAAGAAGCTGCACCCACCTTACTACAACCTCCTTTCAGGTAATTGTAGACACCGAGAATGTAAAGTAAAATAGTTTACATATTTGTTACCAAAGCTGCACAAAGCCATGTGGCTGCCCAATGTCTAATTTCTAAGGCTGAGTCTTTACAAGTGTATCGTGGTTTTTTTCCTGTCCACCAAGCTTGAAAGCTCAGATTAGCTCAGCTATGCTTGCCCTGACTGATAACCTCTTTAATACCTCTTAGAACTAACTACAAAACATCAATACTCTGTCATTATTAATACCATTAAGTCCATGGCTGAGCACAAAAGGAGCTCCCTGCCAGCTGAGCCTGGGCTGATCCTGGATCTAAGCAAACATATTTCAGGTTTCCTGAGAAGTCCCTGCATACAATATATTGAGATAGATGTTGTATGTTTGAGAGGTGGGCCCATGTAAACCTCATGACGTTCAACAAGGTCAAGTGCAAGGTCATGCACACAGGTCAGGGCAATCCCCAGTATCAGCACAGGCTGGGGGGGAAGGGACAGAGAGCAGCCCTGGGGAGAAGGACTTGGGGGTGCTGGGGGGA
>JANHGN010014933.1:11729-24805 GCA_024605025.1 Megaceryle maxima | reverse complement strand
GCAGCCCAGGGTGCCAGTGGCTGCTGTGCTGCCAGCGCACGGGGCCGGCTCAGCTCCAGCTTCTCCCCCCAGCACCCCCAAGTCCTTCTCCTCAGGACTGATCTCCAGCCCATCATCACCCAGCCTGTAGTGACTTCCTGTCCTGCCCTTACACTGGGCTATTTAAATAGCAAGAGAAAGAAGTTGGGTGACAGGAGATACTCCATTGGATGCTGGGTGACAAATCAGTCCAGATTCCACTGATGGATTCTCTGTCCTCAGGGAAGGTGGGGGCATGTTATTGGATCATCTGGGAGATTGCTCCCTGGAGGAGACCCTGGGGTGAAGGTGGTCTCTGACCTCCTCACACTCTGGGGCATCTGTGTTCCTTTGTTCATTCATTTTGACCTCCCTTGGCTGGGTTCCCTCAGAGAGCTCCCTGAGGAATGCAGAGACCTGTTATCAATTAACTGCATAAGACAGCTGGTTATAATCTCATCTTTGATTTCCTGGCATGGAGAAATCCCTGGATGCTCTCTTTCCGAGAGATGAAATTTATGGTCTGGCTCTGCAAACTATCAGAGCTCCTTTGGTACTTGGCCTGGGAACCTCCATGTTCATGTATCTTCCCTTGTTCCTCATCTCCTGTGACACGGGTGTCATGGATGTGGCCAATATGAGGAGTTGTTGGTGATACTGTCTATGCCCAGAGCACCAAAGAGGGATTTTGACATAATACTGGGAAGAATTTGGCTTGACTGAGCCTGACTTTGTGCCTGGCCCTTGATGCTGCTCCCACAGCCAAGTGCACTAACAACTTCCAGGCCAACAATGTCAAACTGACCTTTCCTGCCTGGATTTTGGGATAGGTCAAGGGTGATTGATTTTTAACATCCTTTCTCACTCTCTGCCACTGCTAACAGTCCACAGCTTTCCTTTGAATGAGGCCAGTTGCTCCCCTAAAATGACTTTTGGGATATATGGAACAACAAAGGCACATTTCAGTCTGGGACTTGTTCTGCAAAAGGAAACCTAAAAATGGGGACAATCTAGAAATGTCATGGTTGTTCATGCTAATAACATGTGTCTATCTTATTACCCAACCTTCTTAATCACTTTATACAAAGAGATTCCCAAAAGCTTTCCAGGCTGTACCTGACATCATTCTCATGGAGCCTGCCAGAAAAAAAAAATACTGTCTGATGATATCTGAGCAAAAAGACATTGGTTACCTCCTTCGTTCACTGAGATGCATACAGACTAGAGGAGACCAACACAAATTTTCATGTAGGGCAAATTCATCAAATTATTTTGTCCAAAGGAGATGAGAGAGGAAGAGACTATTTGAAAAACAGATGCAAAGTTTCAATATTGAAACTTTTCTAAGCAAAACTTTTCTTTTGGGGTAGGGAGGAAAAGACATGCCAAAATATTTTGTATTAAAACTTACTTACATTTAAGCTTACAAACCCAACTAAGCCTAATCAAAACACAAAAAGAATTAGGACACTATGGGTCAATTTAAAAAAACAGTTTAATTTTCTTCTGTTGACCTAAAAACTCTCTCTCTTCCTTCACTACATCCTAAACCTGCTGATAAAGGACCATTATCAGCCTTCTGGATCTCCCTTGGGTGATTCAACAGCCTCATTATCCAACTTTTCACTGAAAATATGCACCTTTTATTGCTTGATATTCTTCTGTGCATCTATTGTGGACCACTTGTGATAGTCCCACAACCTAATGGTGCCCAGAGGTCAATAATTTGCACAGTTAAGCTCACAAACCCAAGGCAATAAAGTCTTTAGAGTTTGGAATTACCATTTTGCTGTGGGAGTTCCAGCTCCTACACGCATTCTCCTGGATGTAGCTGCAGTACAAATAGACTTTATTAGTAGGAATAACAAATAATGACTTGTTCCCAAATGATCACATTCTTGCATTCTCAGTTGTTTTGTTGGTTTGAGTTTTCTTGCTGTTTGCTAATGGCAATAAACAGCTTGGTTTGCTTTTCATTTGTAGGCCTTTTCTGCGTGGTTTTGTAGGCGTTGCCAAACTTAATGGAAACATCTGTTTAGTGGGCTGCTTTTTGCTCTTTACCAGTATACGGGGTAACAGAGGCTCAGCTACTGCTTACCTCTGATGTCAGCTGTGGTGGTTGCTGCCAAAATTTGCAGGACTGAAACTCCAGTTTACCTGTCAAAACCTACAGTAGTATTTCTGGTTTGTGTAGGGAATGAAATGGAGCAAGATGCAGTAATGATGACCTAGGAGAGGATGAAATCAAGGGCAACAGGTTAGACGTTAGGAAAAACTTGTTCACTGGAAGGGTTGTTAAGCAGTGGAACAGGCTGCCCAGGGAGGTGGTGGAGGGATTTTAATCTCTGCAAGGATTTAAGTGATTTAAAAGACATGTAGATAAGGTACTTAGGGATATGGTTTAGTGTTGGGTTTGTCAGTGTTAGGTTAATAGTTGGACTTGATGACCTTAAAGGTCTTCTCCAACTGAAACTATTCTATGATTCTGTGAAAACTTGCTAGTGATGAAATTTTCTGAGTAACCAGCCTACCAGCAGCAGAGCTGGTTAAAAGAGGCATTCAGAGTGGGATGGACACCAACAGGCACTAAATGAAGAAGGATTAAATCTTGTGAAGGAAGGAAACAAGCTCTGGCTAGAAGGACCTGTGTAGATACCAGCATGACAGCATTGACGACTCTAGTGGTAATCCCAATGCAGACACCTAAACTGGGTGTCTGTAGCAGGATGCCCTGCCTAGATGAGCTAAAGCCTCCATCTTTTTCCTACTTGTATGAGTCCCTGGGTGGAAAACTACCACACATTCTGGGAGGTGACATTGTCCCCAACATTGAAGGACGTTGAGGATCAGCCAGGCTCAGAAACCCCTAAACAAAATAATACATGGCAGGATGAGGGACCAGATGTTTCTGGATGGCAAGAACAAGTAATTATAAAGAAAAATCATATTTTGCTGAGCTAAAACCCGATAAAGTTAGATCACATTTTTCTCAGTTGTAAGGTTTAGCTTGGCCACAAGTGACTGACAGTAAATCAAAGAATCATAGAATCATAGAAAGGTTTGGGTTGAAAGGGACCTTAAAGATCATCTAGTTCCAATCCCCCTGCCATAAGCAGCGACACCTCCCACTAGATCAGTTTGCTCAAATACCCAGCCAACCTGACTTTGAACACATCCACAACTTTCCTGGTCAAGCTTTGTCTCACCACCTTCATAGTAAAGAACTTCTTCCTAATTTCCAATCTAAATCTCTCCTCTTCCAGTTTGAAGCCATTAGCCCTCATGCTATCACTACAAGCCCTTATAAAAAGTCCCTCCCCAGCTCTCCTGTAGGCCCCCTTCAGATACTGAAAGGCCACAAGAAAGTCTCCCTGGAGACTTCTTCAGGCTGAACCCCCCCAGTCCTCTCAGCCTGGCCTCCCAGCAGAGGGGTTCCAGCCCTCTGATATCTTTGTGGCCCTCTTCTGGACCCACTCCAACAAGTCCATGTCTTTCTTGTGCTGGGGGCTCCAGAGCTGAATGCAGTACTCCAAGTAGGGTATCACAAGAGAGGAATAGAGTGGGAGAGTCCCCTCCCTTGATCTCCTGGCCAAGCTACTTTGGATGCAGCCCAGCATATGGTTGGCTTTCTGGGCTGCACTCGTACACTGTTGGCTCATGTTGACCTTTTCACCAATGAGCAGATCATGTTATACTATGAAAGCCCAGTACCAAGTTACATAAGGTAGGATCCCATGGATTGTGTTTGAATATTCCTCCCTTGAGTGGGGACTCCCCCACCATCATCATTATGGGTGAGTAACATCAACCTCTGTTCAAGAGATCATCAAGCTAGCTTTGAGATATTGATTTAGCAACTGTTAAGTAGACTATTTGTTATAGCAATTTTTATCAAGTAGTAGATATTTTAATTAATGTTCTTTTAGCCATCACAAGCAACCATAATATTTTATATATATATATAGAGAGAGAGAGGGAGATAGTCTGCTGTTCTTTTAACCCACAAACAGGTCAGTGTCTTACTTTGCAGAGCCATTAAAAATGCCCACATCATTACCTGGGGACCTGCCAGACCCCTAGATAGGACTTTTTCTAACACCAAGAGATAGTCCATTGCTATGAGAAGGGAAGGAGGGAGAAAAGTAAAGCCCCTGAGGGGCGGGGAGGTGCATGCAAAGAGATGCGAGTCCCAGGGGACATTCTGGGCAGCATAGATGGGAGAGGATGGGATAGCATGGCTAAGCATAAACAAAGGGCTAGCCAAGGAAAGAGGTTCCTAAGTCTTTTATCCAAGCAGAGCTTCTAACCTTGAGATCCTTTGCTCCTTTGATGAGTGCAAAGGTGGTTTATGTTTCTTGGGTGCTGGATGCTGAGCACTGGTGGATGTATGATGCATGATCACCTGTATTGAAGAGAACCTGCTTTATTTGAGCCCAGGATAACTTCCAAAGTCTGTCCACTTGAGAACCTTATTGATGGAGTATTTGATGGGAAAAGAATAGGAAAGAAACAGGTCCTGATACCACCTACATCTGGCCCAGTCTCCCTGTCTCCCTCTCTCACAGAATCACAGAATTTCCTAGATTAGAAAAGGCCTTTAAGATCATCGAGTCAAATCCTTAACCTCACACTAAGAAGACCCTGACTAAACCACATCCCTCTGCACTACATCTACATGACTCTGAAATACCTCCAGGGATGGCGACTCAACCACTTCCCTAGGCAAGCTGTTCCAGTTCCTGATAACCTGTTCAGTAAAGAAATTCTTCCTCATATCCAATCTAACCTTCACAAGCAAAGCAATTTCTCATGGTCTGTGATGCAATTTTCAAATGCATGTGGTAGAACTGACTCCTTGATGGCTACTGTTTGGAATGAAATAAAGTCTCTGTGGTTCACTGCAAGATGCTTTGTCGTCAAAATGCAAGTCACTCCTGGGATGGAGGAGGAGAAGGGTGAGAGGCAGGCATTTGTAAGTGACAAGAAGTAAATAAGGAGAAAGAAAAATGGAAATTCTCGGATCATTTTTCTGAGGTGATTGACCCAGTCACCATAGTGACCATAAGCGAGTGTTCAAGAGTCAGGATGACTCATATCTGGCAGTGGAGCAGCATTTCTTAATCCACATTTCAGCACTGGCTGATGGAGACCTCGCATCTTTGAGGTGTGCTTCCTCCAGTGACCTGGGGGCTGTTTCCAGCTGAGTTTGGAAGGGGGATCCTTTGAAGAGTCTCTTATGGAGCAAAACGGCAGCAAAAAAAGACAGACTTATGAAATAAGCCTTCTGGCACAAACCAGATCATGCACTTGGACATGGCAGGTAGCATCCATTTATTTTTTCAGAGACCTCTGTGGTATGACTTGGAAGAGTCCAAAACCAGTGCTGGCTTAACAGCCAGAGCACCAAGCTGCACAGGTTTCATGGTGGCATTCATTTTGACATCCACCAACACAGGGCAGGTGGTTACCTTCTCTGTCTTTTCTTCAGGTGGGACATGTGATCTGCCACTACCATTGCTAACAGCTAACAACCCAAATGTCTGGTGCATCTTACAGAGGTTGAATGTAAAATATAATACTGGTGTCCCAAAGCATCCAAGCCAACAGTGATCTTCTCAAAGGGAGTATATCCAGATGGACCACTGAAGGAATATGGATGAAAAAGGCAAAAGGGAATTCATTAGGTGGGATGAATTCTCACTTGTTCAATGAAGCAGACAGAGGCTACATGGGAAGAAGACCTGTGGCCACCTGTCTGCCAGAAGACAAGGGAAGAATATAACTACTTAAGGAAGAATATGATACAGACACAAAACTAAACAATTGCAGATGAATCAGGGATATGTTCCCACTGCAAACAATAAACTTATAAGAGTAGGATGCAATAAGATCCAGAATGGCCTCCTAAAAGGCACAAGTAGCAGAGTGTCAAGGAGCTGTTAATTCCAGCACATGAAGATTCTCTAAGTGCCTGCTGATGGATGTCTGGTGAGAGCACACAGAGAGAGGGAATGGACCTTTTCCAGCTGAATGTGTGGAATAAATCCTGAAAGGCTGAAGGCCACATTCAATGTAAACAATCTCCACTCAGCCCCCTTCCCTCACTGTCTTTGACTCAAACAGCCTCAGACACTGGGAAAGTTCTGTTATGGATGTAAATACTTTCCCTTGCCCTGTCGTTGAAGCAGGAAAATGAAACCGCCCACATCCTGATTCCCCTGACCTTTGGGGGAAGTTCGTGGATCCTGTAGGAGAGCAGTAGCTATGCTGCCCACTGGGATCATCAACAGATGCTAATGAAGCCCAGGAAGAGTCTGTGTGTGTTATGCTGTGTGTTTCTGACCTGGTTCTCACATCTCAGGATTAGCAGGTGGACAAAGACCTAAAACTATGATAGGACAATCTTCATGCACACCATCATCCTCTCCAACAACCTACATGTCCCAGATGGAGAGGCCAAACCCACCACTGGCAGGTAACTCCATGTTTTCCATCTATCTGGCCAGCTGGGTCCCACTTGGCTGTATAAATCTTCCAAGTTTTGAAGCCTACAGGAGAAACAGACAGATCAGGTCTGTAAAGCCGCAGAGAAAGAAATGTTTGTGTGGGCAGGTTACTAGAAGTATTTTCATAAGCATGTCCAGTTTTCTTCTTAATTTCTTGGGAAAGTAGTCCAGGATGCAATCCAGGTCATCCTGAAGTAGACACTGAACTTGCCTACGTGTCTTGTACCACTGGAGATAAATGCCCTAGGATGTTCCTCCTGGTCTCTGGATGTCTTTCTAGAAGAGCACAAGGGTTCTTTAGTTCCCGTCTTGCAACCAAAAACCCCACATGGTTGCTTCATCTACCTTAGGTGACCTTGGGCAGCACTGGTCATATCTTAGGGAAGTAAATTACAATCCCAACCTGGTTATCAATCTAGCTTTCTAGATGTGGACAGTAATGGGAGCTGAGACATCCATCTCACAAGCAGCCACCTACCCTTAGACAACTACACACAGAGGTCTTCATCTGTGAGTCTGGTCATATCCCTAATTCTTACTGTGTACCTGCAAACCAGAAATGACAAGCCTTGTTGATCAGAGGCACATATGATAAGGGAAGCACTGATAAGGAAGTATTCAGGGAAGGAAGCCCAGGGAGGGAGGGAGGGCGGTGGCCAAGGAGGCGATCAGATGCAATGGGAACTGGTCTCTTCTCCTTGGTAGCTTTCCTAGGATAGCAGAAACACCACTATTTCCTACTCCTTTGCCTGAATGCTGGCAAAACTGCAATCTGCCTGCATGCAGACACGACTGGGTGCTCTCCTGCCTCCCACATCCATCTGGTTCCACTACTTGGAGCTCCTCTGGGCTAGAAATAAGCATTACTGTTTGTGCAGCACCTGACACAATAGGGCTGAAGGACATGGCTAATGGGTTTGTGCATCGTTAAGGATCTCAGATAGATCAGCATGCAGAGATCCCTGAAGTGCTGTAGCTGTGTGGTGTCACTGGGATGTGAAGCACAACATGATTAAACCCAAATGAATGTGCTTTTGTAAGGCAGAAGAAAGAGGGAGATGCAATATTTGGAAAACTCTGTGTTTTACTCCTCCTTCCTCTGTCTTCCTCTGAGCAATGAATACACGGAAAGCAAGCCCTGTGACGTGAAGTCGTTCTGTTTTGTTTCTCCAAATCCTCAGCCAGAGTGCAATATTGAGGGAGGCAGACAAGCCCGTGGCTGGCTGCCAGCTCGACTTCACAACACATCCTCACAGCTTTCCAGATAATTCCTATGGAAGGGACCCTGGGAACAGAAATAGCCTATGGCTGAAAAACTTTTCTGGTGTAGTTTGACGAGTGTCTCTCAGAGAACTTGTCTTTAAAGGCACAGGTTCAAGAGCTAGTAGCTGCTGTGAACTGAAGTCCTCTGTTGTCTCTGCTCAGACTGGTTGGGCGACCAGCTGGTGATGTTTTCAGTGTTGTGTTGTGTGACCCATGGCCTTCCAAATAGCATTTCTGAAAACACATCTGGGGTGGGAATACATGTGTCATGTCCCCTGCCTGGGAATCAGGTGAGAGGACTCTCAGCTAGGGCAAGAAATAACATGATTGCCAGATCCATCTGGTGATCTATGGGCTCAAAAGTGTCTTTGAGTCCCTGGATTTTAGGGACAGTGCCCTCCACAATCCTTATCGTTACCCATGGCCTGTTTCTCAGTGATCTGTGAGTCTGGTCTGAGGAAACCTGCAGCTAGAAAACAGCCAGGGATGAGATGTGGCATGATCCCACTGTCCTCATTACCTCCTTCCCTCGGCCCATCCTGAGGTGGCAATGCCTGGCTCCAGACCATCCTCCTGCTGCAGAGAGGGTTCCTATCCCTTTCCCCTTAGGTGATGTTGCCCTAACCCCACCTTGGCTCACTGCCAGAAGAGAAGAACACCATGCCATGAAGATATCCCCATTCCTCTCTCTATATACCACCTATCTATATATAGATGTACCACCAGTCTATACCATGTTTTGGCTTAGGATATATATTTCCCTCTACACAAGTGTCTTTGTTATCTTTTCCCCATCTAAATGCTTTCATGAAGGCCTTGTCTGTCGTAGAAGACCTGGACTGAGCTCCAGCATAGCCCTTCCAGCAAAGACTGGGGCAGCCTTCGTTTGTAGTGGGGGTTGTGCCTTGGTCAGTGTTAGCAGTTCTCCTTGAAGAGGAAATCTCTTGTGGGGATTCTTTATACATGTTTAATTTTTAATTTTTTTTTTTTTTTCCATCACAGACATCTTTTGGAGGATTTGCAGCCTGGCTCTTGTCTTGGGCTTCTCAGAACTTGCAATCTTGCATTGCAACAGTCTTGCAGGGCAGCACAGACTGAGGTTCTTTAATTAAGGAAATCAGGTGAGATAGCTCCTCTGATTTGCTTTAGACTTTGACTCACCAGGGGAAATACAGAACCTGTTAATTGTGATCAATAAATAAGCTGCTTAAAAGAAGAGGGTCAGTTCTGACTCCAGGTCCTGAACCCAAGCGGCACCAACCTCATGTTCACACTGCTCCAGGCACTCTTCCTGGGCATATTGGTGCCGGAGAGAGCTTTCTGGGGCCAGTCTAGTACTTGCCATCTCATGTCAGTCTTCCTTTACTGCATACCCTCCATGTACCCACTGTGAGCAATGGGAAAAGAGGTTTGGACTTGCTTGGGGCAGAGATTTCTCCCAGCAGGAATCCCTCACAGATGTTTTGGGTTCTTTTCTTAATCAGGTATTGGAGGGGGTAAAAACCAGAAGTTTCATTTCAGGGGCCTTAATGACTGACCTGTGAACTGTCTTGAGTTGGAACTTCCTGGGAGGAGGAAATGCCCTCTCTTTATCAAGCTGGAAGTTGGTTTTCTGCCACCAGACCCGGTGGTTCTCTGTCTCGGCTCTAAATGCATTAGCTAAGGAGCCCTCTTAGAGAAAGGCTATTCATTAGGACTAGCTAAAAAACCACATCTTGTTCCAGATGCTCCAGTAAATCCATCCTTGGAGTAATCACGCCCATAAATTACAGGGCAGGGAGAAATGCAGTCTTCTGCTTCCATGTGAGAGTTATATACAACATCAAAACAGAGAAAGCAGGACAGGCAGAAGTAGCCGGTGTGTCAGCTACCATAGAATCATTAAGATTGGAAATGATCTTCAAGATCATCAAGTCCAACTGTCTACCTAACATTATCATGACCACTAAACCCTGTCCTGAAGTGCCACATCTAGACATTTTTTAAACACCTCCAGGGATGGTGATTCCACCACCTCCCTGGGATACTGAAGAGATACCAAGAGACCACAGGTGTGTACGCGGTGCCTCAGTTTCCCTAGCCAAATATGATGAGCAGTGTTGAAAGAGATGGGTTGTCACCTTCCCTGATGACATTTGTGCTTGCTCCCCTTCTTCCTATTTAGTCCTTTGAACTATGGAGCTGGTACCACTGGGATGTCTGTCCCCAGCACATGTTGCATGGGGAGATGTGAATGCTACCTTGGCCACTCAGGCAGGTTTTCTCACTAGACCAGACAGCAGATAGTTGATGAAACAAATCAATACCCACCAGATACTTCATTTTTACACTGCATTGGCTGGAATTTGCTTTGGAGGAAGGAGGAGAATGAGGATGTTTGGGGCTATGTGTTCAGGTAGAGTTGCAAAAGGCTGAGAGATCTCTGGATGGAAAGGTAGAAACTTTAGAAGAAAGATCTCATCACTCAGTGCTCCTAACAGCATTTTAAAGGAAACATTTACAGCAAATAAGAATGGTAATTAATTGCCAAATTGGAAAGCAGCCCTCTTGTGAAAGCAGACAGCTGCTGAACTTTTAATACTGAAGCTATTCTTCATGAACTACTCTTGCTCCTAAAGCCCCAAACCCTTCCAGCCACAAAATTAAGAGCAGGTGGGTAAATAAAAACAAGACCATAAAACATATTTAAAAAGGTTTGGCCCTTGGAAACACTTGTACGTTGGAGCATTAGGAGAAAGAGTGGATCGTTCTGGTTTGGGACTCAACAAACCCTCTACTGTGGAGTCACCTCAGGGAACTTCAAAGCCCTGTCACCCCAGGGTTGCTGGAGACAAGAATGGCTCCCAGTTGAGACATCCTGGCACCTTGCTAACCTCACCACACCCCAAGCCTCCTTCTCTTCCTCTTCATCTCCTACTGTGTCTTCCAGATCTCCAACTCCTTTCCTTACCCTCCCCATCACAGATCTTCCATAGAAACAAGCTACAGTGGGTGAGGGGCTCCAGCACAGCTACAGGAGTTTGGCTCTCTCTGACCCCATGGTCACATTCAAGAAGTGCCTTGTGAGGAAGAGATGAGTGTTCTCACATACTCCACTAGCACCTACCTAGAAAAAAGCACAGGAATCACAGCAAGTAGAAGCCCTGATTGATTGATCAGAAGATAATTCATGTTGCTTTCTCAAAGAAATATACTTGTTTTCTGAAAAACCTTGAGCAAAAGTGCTCACCAAAGCAAGGACACTTCTAAGTGAAACCCTACAGGTAGCATGAGCCTTTAACAGTTATTTCATAGAATCATAGAATGGTTTGATCCAGAAAGGTCATCTAGTTCCAACCCTCCTGCCATGGGCAGGGACATCTCCCACTAGACCAGGTTGCTCAAAGCCCCCTCCAAACTGGTCTTGAATGATGCCAGGGATGGGGCATCCACACCTTCCCTGGGCAACCCGTGCCAGTGTCTCACCACCCTCACAGGGAAGAATTTCTTCCTTACATCTGTTATAAATCTATCCTCTTTCAGTCTGAAACCATTACCACTCGTTCTGTCACTACACTCCCTGAGGAGGAATCCTTCTCCAGCTTTCCTGTAGGCCCCTTTAAGTATTGAAAGGCCACAATAAGGTCTCCCTGGAGCCTTCTCTTCTCCAGGCTGAACAACCCCAACTTGCTAACGTGACACAGTTGCTATTACCTAGTTCATGCTGTTTGTTGTGGCAAAACCGATTAAAAACAAGGTGATAACAAAACATTAAACAACCACCTTGCATCATCATACCAAAGAGGATCGCCACCCTTCCACGCAATCTTCATTACATCTCATTAAACAGATTATCAGAATTAATGAGAGACTATTTATCCAAATATAAATTAATGAAGATAGATCAGGCTAATTGAAAGCTCCTTCCCAGAATATCCAGTACAAAGCTTTTTGGATGCAAATATAATAAAAACATCAGACCCAGCTTAATATAGATGTATTTAATGTTACATGATGTATTTTCGTATTGTTTCCAAAACTCCTGTTGAGAGATTTTATAACTTTTTGCCCACAGTAGTTTTAAATTTTTCAAGATCTATTTTTTTCCTGTTTTTGGTACATCCATTATAGCAACAGCCTCCAGATGCGTCAAGACACTGCGATATAAAAACAGACATTTGGCTTTAAATAGTTTTATTTGGTGGTGCAGTGGGTGGACTGGAAGCAGAGTAATCCCATACATGGGTCATGGGAGAACTGGGTTCTATTCCCTGTCACTTCAACAAATCACTGCATTACTTTGGCCAGGTAGAGGCAAAACAGGAGTTCAAATTTGGGTGCCCAAATCGTTACTTGAAGTCCAGAATTCTTCATCTTTTGTAACAACAGTAACTGTACTAAACCCCTTCACTGGTCTGTGTCCTTCTACACACCCCTTTGGGCTCTAAATAATAAGTTTTTTGCTGGTTATTTCCAAACACACATAAACTATTTCCCTGTTGTTCTGCACTCTGATGTCTTCTGCTCTAGGGCACAAGATGTGAATGAACTCCATCAGATGCCTTAGCTACATAATGAACTCACAGGCTCGTTATCCCTGTGCCTACTTGTATTTGTCTCCTGTGCATTTCTGCAGGATGTCAACATGTTCTCCCTGGAAAGAAACTCATCTCACACGTTGCTTTTCCACAGTATAATCTCAAGACAGAATCAATCAGTGCAGATGACTCCCAGCTAGGTCCCCTGTGCCTGGATTATTCTTCCAGTGTCATCCCAGTGGGCTGCACACCCCCATGAGTCCGTGTGCCATGCCCACCACATGAATGCCTACTGTCATGCCCTAGGAATGGCATTCTGTCAGGCTGCAACACAGCCATAATGCTACTGCAGACACACTGAACTGGAAAAAAAAAAAAAAAAAAAAAGAAGCACAAATGACATTTGAGGGATATTTAAGCAACAAGGTAATTTACCTGGGAAAGTAATGGATTTGCCCTCACTGTGATGATGCTTTAAGAATAGTCCTGAAAAATAGGTCAGGAATGGTTTGAGGCCAAATGATCTTTCCCTGAGAAAGTGAGATGTGCTGGAAGACTCATCCAACCCCTGTGATGTAAGGAATCTATGCTAATTTGGCACAAGACCATTTGATGGAAACATCATCATAGAATCATAGAATGTTCTGGGTTGGAAGGGACCTTTAAAGGAACTGCAAGTGAGGTCACACCAGAGTGGAGCAGAGGGGCAGGATCCCCCCCTCCCCTGCTGCCCACGCTGCTGGGGGTGCAGCCCAGGGTGCCAGTGGCTGCT
>JANHGN010014933.1:0-11629 GCA_024605025.1 Megaceryle maxima | reverse complement strand
CCAGTGGCTGCTGTGCTGCCAGCGCACGGGGCCGGCTCAGCTCCAGCTGCTCCCCCCAGCACCCCCAAGTCCTTCTCCCCAGGGCTGCTCTCCATCCCTCATCCCCAGCCTCCCCAGACTGTGTTGATACCAAAGGTTGCCCCAACCCATGTGCAGGACCTTGCACTTGGTCTTTTTGAATCTCGTGAGGTTCACATGGGCCCACTTCTCAGGTTTGTCCAGGTAACCTGTGGTGCAAAGCAGAGGAGAAACATCTTGCTTCTTGCCTGGATGGTGTCCAATAAATCAAACTAGTGCCTGGTATCTAGCAGCTTTTGAGACTCTGTGTTTATGTCTTTGCCAGCATTTCTAATTAGTGCATTGTTCCTGTGGACCAGGATCCACTGGTTTCTGTGGCAGATAGAATACTTCATTGCAATTGCTCTCGTTCCAGTTTGATTTGATGCTCTGGGCCACAGCTAATTATTACAAAGGACTTGCCCATTCCATTTTCCATGCCAATTTTGCCATTTCCACCCTAATTCTGAAAATTTCAGGAGATACAAGAGACAGTTGAAGTCATCTATCTTTTTTCCTCCTCCTTTTAAATCCCACATTTGATCATGTCCTTCTGAGAACAACAAAACTAAAGAAGCTTGGTTTTCTGTGGAATTATGTCTTGTGGTGGATTTTTAGTGAATATTTTCTGATGCCTAACCACGGGCTGAGCTTACTGTGCAAACCTCCTGTGGAGAAGAGTATGAAAGTTCTCACAACTTTACCCAACTGACCATTTTTATAGGATCTTGCTATACTGAGGACCTCTAATGCTTTCTAAAAGGTGATTGAGATTGGCGAAGGAGTTCATCAGGTGGTGGGGAAAGGCTAAATAAAATGCACATGGGCACAAAGCGATGACATAAGCCCTTTTTTTTTTCCTCAGTTAACCATGCTAAATACTCTTCTACCAGCAGAGAATTAGATTCTCCACTTCTGCCATAAGAGACTTGGTCGTGTCTGAAATGTGTTTCTACCTGCATTGTCTTCCCCATCATTTATTTTACAAGTGATAGTTGCCAAAGCTTGAGCACTGCTCTGCCTGTCTTCTGCCAAATGTTTTGTGAAAGGACCTCTGCCCCGTGAAGGACAGCATCTGAAAAAATATTTTGGTTTTGGCTTGAAGAAGGCCTTTCAGAGCCTGGTGTGTGTAGCAGCTGTCTTTCCTACAGGATGTAGGTAAAAAAGGCAGTACACTGTTTTTCTGAATCATAGCTGGAAATGAGCAGCAGCTCCCTCTGCGAACCCAAGCAAGTCACTGCCCCAAGGCAAACATAAGGCCATGAATATGGAGGGGTTTGCTCATCCTGAGAGATCACTGAAGTCATTCCTTGCTTGGACAACCTGCTGCTCATGGAGGGACAGAGTGAAGGGAGCCTTGGGTTGTGGCCTTCACCCTTGCATGGCACTAGCTATGGGTGCTGCTGTGCCTTTCTCACACCAGTCTTGATTTCTAAACAAATCCAAGAACATGGGAGTCCACCACCCAGACTAGACTATGCTTCTTAAAAATCAAGGGCCATTGAGGTGTGTAAATTGTCTTCCTGGGCTAGTGCATTGTTGATCCCAAAGGATGGTTGTTTCCTCTTAGATGCTTCTGGGGTGGTGATGAAGAAGGTCTTTGCATCCATTCCAGGGATGGTCCTGTTTGGTGTCCCACTTTTTCTTTACATGCTCCTCAGCCACTAAAGAGTGGATGGGGAGCAGGGCTCCATCCCTCCTCCTATTCTTACTTACTTCCTCCTGGATCAAGTTTGAGAAAGCAGGTGGCTATCTACCTATCTGTCAATCAATTATCTATCTATCTATCGGTGTTGTACAGGGGGTTCTCGTTCCTTGACCCATTGCACAGATGTCCTAGTGCAAGGACAAATCCAGCAACTAACTTTTTGTTTGGTTTTCCATTAGCAGAAGACTCAGTGAAGCCTCTATGGTTATGTGACTTGAGAGAGTTTTTCTGTCTATTGTCTTTTCCTAATAAAGGTTTGAGCTGACACAGGACTGAGCTTTCTCTCACCTGGACATCTTGTTTCCATTAGATTTTAAAAATACAGACTAGGGTAATCCTACCTCTCTGCAAACACCTGCAGTGCAGACACCATCACCTGGTTGGTTACCTCTGGCTGCTTTTGTAGTCAAGGGAGAGGAAGAGACAGATTGACACCACAATTCATCTCATCCTAAGAAGGATATTCAAAATACTTCAGGTGAGTCACACCTTGAGGCATTCCCCTCAGAACAATACAGGGAGCTTTGGGTGAATATGAATGATTGATCTGATATTGGTGTTGCTCTGAGAGGGAGGTGGACCTTTAGAGGTCCCTTCTAACCAGCATCTCCATGATGCTATGACTAACTGTGATGAAGGTACAAATGTCTGAGATAACAAGATGGTGATGAATCCTGTCCTACAAAACACTCCGAAACTCCTGGACAATGTTTCTGAGAAGCCTGCAGTCATGTTCTCTTGACAGGTCTTTGAGAAGAGAAGAGGCACCTTGGCATGAACCACACAACAACCACCAGCAACCCCGGAGAAAGCAGCTTGGGAGAGCTCTCCCGCACACCCAGCAAAAGATACGACCCACACAAGAGTTAAGTGGGTAATTAGGATTTCATCTCTTGTTGAACAACCACCTGTTTAGAGTTTCATTAGCCTCAGAAACTGTTAGCCTCAGAAACTTCAAGCATCCTGTGCTTGAAGACATTTATCCCACACCCAAGAGTGAGCTAAATTACTCAACTGATACACTCTCGAGGTATTGGGGAGTCTGAGCTGATTTAAAGGAGACTTTTTGTAGATGATCCAAGCATGGAGACATGGCTGACATTATTTGGCACCCCCATAACATACTATTATTTAAAATTATTGGCTATTTCAGCTTCTCAACACTGATGCGATAAATATCACTTCGGTGTAACTAATGTGGAAAATATTCTGTGGAGAGTTGCAAGGCTGTGAGGAGGCTCATGCAGACCCCGGTGGCAGAGCCAGCCCAGAAGCTTCTGATTGCTAAGTCAATGCCAAGCAGAGTTGGGAGTCCCTTTTTCAGTTGACAAATTTACTCATCCCTAAAAAGTAAAATCAGACAAGAGGCAGCCAACAGTGTAAGTCAATGACAACCTTTTGTAAATTTCTGTCAGAAAGAAAAAAAAAAGCTGAAACATTTTGATATTTTCAGAAGAAAATAGATCACTTATTCATTTCACTCTAATGTGACAGTTCAATTTGAAATGTATCTGAGTAGTCACTTTTTAACACATTTCCATTCACTCTTAAATTAAAATAATATGTCTCACTTCAACTGAAAGTGATTTTTGTTTCTCACGAGTCTTTCATTTTAATTTAAAGTGTGTATCCATATGATTTCCAGTTGGCCCCAAATCACTTCACATAAGTTCGTCTAACAAACAAATAATTAAAAAAAAAATCTACTTAAGTATTTATTCTTATTTTCAAGGAGAATTTGCCTTAGCATGTTTCAGTTTGTGGATTTACAGTGAGGTTCACTGATTTCTCTGAGTTTCAGACCTGTTTTCTGAGCTGTAAAATCAGAGATTAGACCTTGCAGAAGTTTCTGTTCTCCTTTTAGATACCACTGAACAATTCTCAGATTTGAATAGGAAATTGCAATTAATTAAAGAGGGGAGTCAAATGAAAGGCAGCATATTTTGTAGTCATATAATAAATGAACTTTCACCGTGTTTATGTTAGATGTATAATACAGCAGGAAGTAAAGATCAAAGCCTTATTTATAAAAAACTTGGCAAGTTGTGTGCTTGGAAGGAGCAAATGGGTTCACAGGAGGTACTTAAAGAATGAAGTTTGGATTTTTAACTGGCATAAATCAGCGTATCTTCCTTTGATTGCAGTGGTTTACACCAGGGGAGAAGCTGGTCAGGGATTACAAGGGAGAACAGATACAGTAAAACAAAACAATATATTTTTTTTCCTGCTGAGAAGTATTTGCATGATGATTGTTCTCTATTTCCAAGTACTGGGAATAACTCAGAGGAACAGGATCCTGATCTCCAGTTGCATTAACTGAAAGGTGCAAAGGTGTGAATGAGGCTTGGAGCTGAATCCTGCCCTGCTGATCAGCTGAGGAGGTATCAGACTGGGACTACCCAGAGAGCTCAGCCTTCGGGTACTTGCATTTCCCAGAGCCTCACAACTCTCAAACTATTTATTTGCAGGCTTAAAAATCCCCCAATGTACCTGATCAATGAAAGGGAAACTGAGGCACAGTCAGATGGGACAATTTGTCTCAGGGATTATAGTGAGAGAAGTTCACTGCAGCCTGTCTTCTCCCTCCCTGGGCTTTACCATGAACTCCCACCCTCACACAGGGTGAACATTCTTCACAGCAGCAATTTCACCACTACAAAGAGCTGAGATAAACTCATAAAATACCACCCTCACCCAGAAACAGAAAGCAAAGCAAAGAGGTACAAGACAGCAGCATGGTGACACCAGACACCCACAACCTTGATCCACCACTCTAGGGACACCTCAGCAAGATGATTTGAAAAATCTGGAGAAGATGTACAGAACTAGCAATAATGTTTCCCTGGCTGCAGGGTTGGTTGGATATGAGTCCCCCTTGGGCTGTGGGACACGTGGGACCTACCAAGCAGATAGACCCCTCTGCTTTGCTGACCTCTGCACAAAGGCCATTGTCAATATTGTCAAGTTATTTTAATCTCTTTTTTTCCTCCCTAAGTTTATCAGCACCACACCAGAGGTTTCCTCTTGCATTGGGTGCTGTTGTTAGATGGGGCAGAAAGGAAGAGTATTGGCTTTCCTGCACTTTATGGTCTGTGAGTAGCACTGATGCTGGAAGAAGACATTGCTTTGAACATCACAATTCCTGGTGTGGTCTGTGCCCACTCAGCTTCCTCTGCACACAGCGTGCTGTGTCCTTTTCACCTGGGCAAACAACTTGCACAACCCATCAGACAACCCCAAATGAGCATCCAGTGACATGGGCACCGTGACAGAGCCAGGAGCTGGGACCAGGACTCCTGGGAATTCACCCAGGACCATCACCCTTGTAGATAAGACCCGGTCCTGCTCCAGGTCTCTGCACGATGCTGGCATCCCAGGAAGTCAGTGAGACTTACACTTCAGACTCTGACAGGCTCCATCAAACCTCACTCATCTACAACATCTTCAGTTCACAACAAGGGTGGGAACCCTGGGTCCACAGAGGCAGATCCAGGTGCTTGCCCTCAAACGGTGAGGGAGTCTGGGGGCAGGGACAGCAAAGATGTTTGGAGACCACTGTGCCGTAATTACAGCCTGTTTGAAACAAAGCTGCTTCCTCCTTAGCCTGAACTTCATTAATTAAGCTGATGAATGCAGAATGAATTAATTAAACCTATTATTATGCTGCTATTTTATTCATTTACCATTTACTTTGATTGATTATGACTCTGATTAATAAATATTGAAGAAGTGTTAATTAATTGAATTAATTAATTGCTGGTTTATTCACTTATCAGTTACCACCTCGATGCATGAGTTGTGTCCTGACAGTTTGTCCCAAGAAGCAGATCCCCAGGGGTTCAACCATGAGCAGAGGGGCTGGGATGGGGGACGAGGTCACTTACCAAAAGGCAGGACAAAGAAGAAGGGGAACCAGCAAAGGATGAAAACACCCACAACGATGGCAAGAGTCTTGGCTGCTTTCTTCTCACGGGAGAACTTGAGAAGCCGCACAGAGAGGGAGCTTCTGAAGTTGTGCCCCTTGCTCCGGCTGCTGGATAGAGGGTCCTCCAGCACACTGCGGCAGTGGATGCGCAGTACCACCTCCATGGATTTATTTCTCTCTTTCTTGACCCCTGCCTCCAAGCTCTGGGTGGTCCGCCTGGCCACCACATAGATCCTGAAGTACATCACCAGGATGACCATGAGGGGCAGGTAGAAGGAGAAGAGGGAGGAGAAGAGGGCATAGCCAGGCTCCTCTGTGATGCTGCAGATGCTCTCATCTGGCGGTGGTGGCTCCTTCCATCCCAGCAGTGGCCCAATGGAGATGACCATGGAGGAGAGCCAGACCACCACAAGGATGACCCCCGCCTTCCTCTCGGTCATGATTGTGGGGTACTTGAGGGAGTACTTGACACCAATGTACCTGTCCACAGAGATGATGCACAGGCTCATGATGGAGGCAGAGCAGCACAGCACATCCACCGCTGCCCAGATGTTGCAGAAGATGCGCCCAAACACCCAGAAGCCCAGCACCTCCAAGGTGGCTGAGAAGGGCAGCACGGTGGTGCTGAGCAGCAGGTCAGCGATGGCCAGGTTGACAATGAAATAGTTGGTGACTGTCTGCAGGTGCCGGTTACAAGCCACTGAGAGGATGACAAGGATGTTTCCCACGATGGCTGAGAGGATGAAGATGGCCAGGAAGACCCCAACACCCACTGCCTGCACGTCCAAGGCGAAAGTCAATGTGGTGCCGTTGCCCTCGGAGGTCTCCTCACCTTGCAGCCCCCAGGACTGGTTGGCACCGCTCTGGCTTCCTTGCCCCGTCCGATTCCCACTCAAGCTGCCATTGCTCAGTTCAGGGAAAGTCATTGTAGAAAAGCTGCGGGCTCCATGGAGGGCGAGGAGAAAGCGATGCCGAGGCGAAGCCCCCCCGGCATGATCCCCGCAGCCCCCTCCAAGACTCGCTCCCCTCACCGCGGGGCAAGGGTCGGTTCCCTCCAGCCGGGATGGAGGGGTGGAGGGAAGGCAGGCTTCCCACCCGCGATCCGGAATGGGGGGATAGAGGACAGGCAGGATCTTCGGTTCCCCCCCGAGCCGGGATGGAGGGCAGGTAGCTCCTCACCCCCCAGCGCTCTTCACGCTGGCCGGCCGCGCTACCCCCCTCCCCGCCACCGGCTCAGCCCCGCCGCCGGCCCGCCCGGGGGGGCAGCGAGGTGGGTTCCCCCCCGCTGCCCTCTCATGCTCCGGGAGGCTGCGCTGGGCAGCGGCCGGCAGCGCTCGGAGGCTCCGTTCGCCTTCCCGCTCGCAACGGGAGAGCTCCGGGAGGGGCGAGGGAGGGGAGGGAGGGGAGGGAGGGGTGAGCCGGGTCGGGAGGGGGGTGTCGGAAGCCCCACGCGTCAGGTGCCGCCGGAGGAGGAGGAGGAGAAGAGCGAGGAGGAGGAGGAGGAGAGCGAGGAGGAGGAGGAGGAGAGCGAGGAGGAGGAGGAGGAAGCAGCAGCGCTGCTGTGCGGGACGAGGCGAGCCCGGGACAGGGACAGCGCCGGGAGCTTGCGGACCCGGCGGAGGGAGGCGAGATGAGGGGAGGGAGACACGCACGTGGGGGGCAGGCACCCTCTCGGGTGTGTGTGTGGCTTGCAGAACTTAGGGATCCCAGGAACCGACGGAGGGGGCAGGCACGCACCTAAGGGGCAGACACCTATTCGGGGAGAGCAGGCACCCTAGGAACGGTCAGGCACCCACTGTTGTGTGTGGGCACGCCAGGTACAGCACCCCGGGGAGGGGGGGTGGAGCTGGGAGGGGGCAAATACTCCGGGGGTGCAGCCGTCCCGCCGCAGTGCCGCTCGCTGCCGCCAGGGGGCAGCAGAGCGCAGGGTTTGCCCGAAGGGTGTCCCCACCCCCACCGCGGGGGTCCCGGCGCTGCGCTGCAGGGGGTCCAGCATCCCACCAGGACACGTGTCCTGCAAGGCTGGTAGGTCCCTTTCAGCTCCAGGATCCCACCAGGAGACGTGTCCTGCAAGGCTGGCAGGTCCCCTTCAGCCCCAGCATCCCAGCATCCCACCAGAAGAGGTGTCCTTCAGAGCTGACAGGTCCCCTTCATCCCCAGCATCCCACTAGGAGGGTGCCCTGCAAGGCTGGCAGATGTCCTTTCTTGTCCAGCATCCAGGGCCTCCAGCATGCATCCTTCCCATGGTAATCCTGCTCCTCCCACTCCACCGCTCCAACACAGGTCCCCTGCTCTGGCTGCCAGTGTGGGCTGCCCCTCACTAGTTCCTTCCAAAAACAGAAGGGACAAACAAGGGCTTACATTAAGGGACAGTATATGATCAGCAGCTCTGCATCTGTGACTTAACCCTGCTGCAAGACTTGGAAAAGGCAGCTTGTGATTAAAACCTATAGGCACATATTTCTGGCTAATTTAAGCACTGTTGTGGTTTTTTCCCACTGATAAAAGCAGATCCTGTTTACACTGGTTTCCTCCCACTGACCCTACTCTCCTGCTTCCATACATTGTGCTGGGGACTGACCCCAGTGTTGAACAGGGGCTCTCCCTCGGCTCCTTTCTACTGTACACAGGAAATATTTCCTTGCAGTGTGTTTATCCATGATTTTCCAACTTTTCTTTCTTAAAAGAAGGGTTTTAAAGGGCAGTCCGAGTGGACAGTGAGGTGATTTAACTTTTGCTCTGTGGGAGATCTGTTGATTCACTGGATATGAGTGTGGATAAAAAAATATATAGTAGTATATTTATTTCCTTATTTTCCTTGACAGTCATTGGAGGAAACAGCAGAGTTTTGATCTTTCTTATTTCTTTCATACACTTTTCCCTTCCTTAAGATTTCACCCTTCTTCCTAGAGCTTGATTCCCTAGAGATCCCTTCCTAGAGCTTGTTCCCTGCTGGGATCAAGCAAAGTACAGCAACCGGTAAATAGAAGCAAACAGGAACAAATATTGTAAAAAAGAAATGTTCAAAAGAATCATTTTCCTGGAAAAAAAAAAAAAAAAAGAAAAAGAAAAAAGAACCCCATCCATCAAACCCTTTACATTTTGGGGTTTTTTATGTGACTTAAAAAACACACACAAAAAAACCCTAAAACCAAACCAACCAACCAACCAAATCCTAAAACAAAACAAGAAGAAGAAGAAGAAAAAAAACCCCAAACCATAAAAAACCCCAAAACAAACCAAAAATCCCAGACACCCAACACTTGAGGTCAAATTACTCATTTTCCTTATGTTTTGATGAAAACATGTCAAGCAACAAAATGAAGTATCGTTTCTTACTGGGACACTAAACTCAGCATGGGATGATCTCAACCCATGGAATTTTGTAGCTTTATCTTTGCAGCTACACAGATTGTTGTCTTGATAAATATATCTCATCTAATCTATCCAGTGACTTACAGAGAGAAAGAAAACAAGCTTTTCTCCAAATTTAAGTCTGGATTGAGCTTCTCATGTACAGCAGGATTTTAAGTACCTTTTTGGTCAGCAAAGAAAGGTTTCTTCCAAAGGACGTGATAGGAAATGCCATTAGGGTGTGATTGCATCTGCCCTGCCTCTTGTCCTCCCTGAGTGAGCTCTCCTCCTCTCCTGACCTCTAGAAGACAACTTGTCCACATTGTTGAGAGGCTGGAAAGTTCAAGCTGAGGGTTCAAGTAGGATACAGGGATCATAGAATCAGAGAATGGTTTAGATTAGAAGGGACCTTCAAGATCATCTTGTTCCAAGCCCCCTGCCATGGGCAGGGACATTTTACACTAAGCCAGGTTGCTCAAAGCCCCATCCAACCTGTCCTTGAACACTTCCAGTGACGGGGGCATCGTTTAAAGCCATTATGCCTTGTTCTGTCACTCCACTCCCTGATGAGTAGCCCCTCTCCATCCTTCCTGTTGGCCCTTTTTAAGTACTGAAAAGCCACAATAAGGTGTCCCTGGATCCTTCTCTTCTTCAGGCTAAAAAACTCCAACTCTCTCAGTCTGTCCTCATAAGGGAGGTGCTCCAGCATCCTGATGACCTCCAGACCTGCTTGATGGGACAGCTGAGCTGGAGCTGCATTTTTTGGTGGAGATAAGGATGGGGGCTCCTGTCTTGTGTGCTACTCAGGACTGATGGACCTGCCCCAGCTGTGCAGAACGCCTCTCCCAACCAAGACAAGGAGACAGCACGTCCCATGCCACCACCACAGCTCAGCTAACAAACATCAGCTCATTAAGATCCAGTTACCTCATTGCTTCCCATCTGTCTCCTTGTTTCAATCTAAACCATGTCTATTACAGTTAATTTAAGCTAATGAGGAACAGATTTATACTAATGCACTTAAACTCAAATAAAAGTGTTCAGGTAGGTCTGCATGGAGGAACTGAAGGGCTTGAAGTAAACACACATGGAGATTTCCAAGCACCTGGGACCTTACCAATCTATTGGGGTTGAGCTGGAAGGAGGTACAGCTCTTTCCCTCTTGATATGTTACATGTCTTTGCCACCTCTTATTTTTTTACCTTTTTTTACCATTTTGGGGCATAGTTTGATCCTATACTTGGGTAGTGCCATACAGCGAAGCTATTGGGGCTTTCTGAATAAAAAGAAAGACACATACATCTGATCATCAGTGTTTGTCACACTGTAATTATATGTTATGCAGGAATCTCGAAAAGGAATGGCAATTTTTCCATGCAAAAGACCACAACTTAGAGGATTTTGATCAACATTTACATCTTTCTGGGTTTACAGCAAGTAAAGCGGTGTCCTGGGTGCACCCTTGCTCTGCACAGGGAAATTCGCTGCAGTGCAGCTGCCTGCAGCATCTTTGGGTGCAGAGCTGGTAGAGAGGGATTCTGTTCATGTTTAATGCTGAGATGATAATATTTAATTGTCTCAATGGTGGGTTTGCCTTGCTATGGGCAGGACATCCAAAAATCCTTTGGGAAGATGAGGTTGTATCCCTGTGAGGCTGTGTCCAGTTGGAGGTTGGTTAGCTCTGGAGGTCCAGTGTCCAGCTAACCAGGTTTTCAGGAGTATTAAAAAATGATCTAGAAGAGATTGAAAGGGACGATTCAAACCTGGGCTGCTCTCCCCTGTGGTGCCCAGTGTGAGGTTCTTAAGAAATTCCAGCATTAGAATTATGCAGCAATTTTCTTTTAACTGTGGTTAAGGGATGAGGGGTGGAGGGTGCGTAATTTTTGCACCTTTGTCAGTGTTGTGATGATGTTGTTTTGACTTTGGTGTGGTGAGTTCTTTTTGTAGCTGTAAGTGAGGTTTGTGTAGAAGACTGTGTGCTGAATGTGTGTTTCAGTGATATTGTTGTGTTGTTGCAATTTTTGTTGAAGTCTGGGAAAAATCAAGCTACACATCGAATGTTTATGTCATAATTAATGAGGCAAGAAGAATAAGGAGAGGAAATAGCTTTTATTAGCTGACTGATAAAGGTGAGGGAAAAGAAAATCAGACAATCATCTTACAACATCTACCTAAAATTGCCCACACATGTATTCTACCTTCCCTTTCCCCTCTCCTTTCTGCTCCCCTCAACCATCCCATGCACTGCCACATGACACCATTACCACATTTATTACTGCTTGCCACTTCTCTTCTTTGTGTGTGAATGTGTCTGCATTGGGTTTGTTTTGGTTTTTAACTGTTTGCTTCCCTACTGCAGTTCTGGTGGACATCAGTGGTCCCCAGACCACATGTGGGAAGTACAGTGGTGAGCTGGTCCAAGCCCATTTTCTGAAGATGGGGTTGTGGCTTCCAAACAGTTCCAAGGGAAGGGATCCTGTCCCTCTGCTCTGCTCTGGTTAAACCCCTCCTGCAGTGCTGGGGCAGCTCTGGAGTCCTCAGCACAGCAGAGACAGGGACCTGCTGGAGCGGGGCCAGAGGAGCCC
>JANHGN010014932.1:0-16279 GCA_024605025.1 Megaceryle maxima | reverse complement strand
GATCATCCTTGTGGCCCTTCTCTGGACATGTTCCAGCACATCCATGTCCTTCTTGTAATAGGGGCTCCAGAACTGGATACAGTACCCCAGGTGAGGTCTCACGAGTGTGGAGTAGAGGGGGAGAATCACCTCCCTCGACCTGCTGGCCACTCTTCTCTTGATGCAGCCCAGGATATGATTTGCTTTCTGGGCTGCAAGAGCACACTGGTGGCTCATGTTAAGTACCAGTACCGCCAAGTCCTTTTCTTCAGAGCTGCTCTCGAGACAGTCACTGTCCAGCCTATATTGGTGCTTGGAATTGCTTCGACCCAGATGGAGGACCTTGCATTTGGCCTTGTTGAACTTCATGAGGTTGGCATGGGCCCATCTCTCCAGCCTGACAAGGATGGCATCCTTTCCCTCCAGCGTGTCAGCTGCCCCACACAGCTTGGTGTTGTCGGCAAACTTGCTGAGGGTACACTCAATACCACTGTCCAAATGGCTGCCCTGTGCTCAGCTCAAATTTGGGCACAGAATAAGGGTTATGCAGCAAGGACATTTGGGATCCTGTAGTTAAACAGGCACTGAGCCACACTGACAGTGCACAGACACATCCCAAGATCTGGGAATACACCAGACTAGAGTGTTTAGCCATGCCTCTAGCTGTCAGCTATATGTACTTTCCTAAATATGTAGCTCCATCGGGATCTATCTGTGATTCTAATTTCAGCCTTTAAGTTAATTCTTCAGGAAGATTAACTTCCTTGGATGATGATAAGATTCAAACTTTGTTAAAATTCTAGGGCAGTATTTTGCTGGGATTTTGAGACATTGTTTCTCTGTTACAAGTCTGATGTACACATTAAAACTCAGTTCTCATATATGTCACAAACACCCTTCTATGTTTTTCGTTTGTTTGTGTGGTTTTTTTTTTCCTGCCATACCTTCTGTCTGATTATTTAGATCTCTATATATGTAAAATACTGTTAAGTGCAAGTAGTAGTTCACAGATATAATTGAAATCACTGAGACAGGCAACATGCAACTATCAAACCTGTTGTTTTTCCTGTAAATTCTCTCTTCATTCCTTCTTGGAAATTCTGTCAAGCAATGATATTCAAAACAAATCAGAAAAGAAGTAGTAGTAGTACTTCATGAAATGTTTTATCTTTTAAAAGTACTGAAAACTAACCAGTAGCATTAAAAATTATTACTGACTGCAAGTGTATGAAATAATAATGTAATGTAATAAGATAGATTTATTTTTCTTTTTTTTTATAAATGAGAGCTTCTTTTAAGACTTTTTAAAGACAATTTGAAAGTTGAAGTTAGACACCCTTTCTGAAAAGGTGAGTACTGAATGACACAATATACAACAGTAAATCTAGTCATGAATTTATGCAAGGACATTCAGTTTGAATGTGATCCTCAGTATTGAATTTGAATTGCTGTTCTGCTTTAGTATCTAGATATCATTTAATGTGGACAAGGAAAACATTTGGATTAAAATGTGTGCTATTTTATACTTTCAGAGCATGATGCTAATTTTTTTGACAGAGGTTTCTAAAGATGGTTTATATAAGAACTGGGTTTTTTTTGTTTTGTTTCAAAGTAGGCATTCTCTTTTCTCAGAAGATTCATTTTATAAAACAGATTTAGAGCACATCACACATTCCTTTCTGATTTTGGTCAATAAAGTTATCATATAATTATCATCAACTAGTATTTAATAATTAATTCCTACCTCTAGGGCTGTCTGTGGACAAAGTATGATATCTTGTCTGAAAGCAGTGGCTGAATTTGTCAGTGAGGTATGGGGGCAGATAATCAGTGTCATCATGAATAATAGAGCTTTCATAATATTCACTGCATTTAGAAACAATTTCTATACTTGTAGCATGGCCAGAGTGCCTGCAGCTCATGACTTCATAGTACTTTTCACTCTGATCATCCCTCCAAAATTCAGAGCAAAAATCTGTCTTTATAGGGTCTATAAAATGGAAGTAGCACAGCTGTGGGCAGTTTAGGCAGAACTGACCTTGGACACTATCAAATGAGGCCAGCAGTTTCTGCATTTGCAGTCATCAGAGGGGTGAACTTAGGTGCAGGTCATTGCATGTCAGCAGAGGCATCCTGCAGTGGTCAGAGTGATCTCACTGCTACACCATGCTAGCTCTCAGCTGGAAATTCCCAGGTGACAGAACAGCACGCAGCAACTGCACAACAGAGGTGAATAAAACCACTTTCAAAGGTCTCACTTTCTACGTGCACATATCCAGCAATGAGTAACCTATGTTTTGCCTACAGCTTCATACTTTGGTGTTGGGGTGTGGTTCCTTCAGGAAGCTGAGTAAGTATGCAGGAGGTACTGTGTGCAGCTAAATGGTGTTGAAGTTTGACTGTCACACGCCCTTCTGTCACAGGCACTTCTAGGGAGAAGAGCTTGGTTCTACTTGTACTACTTTCCCATAGCCTACTTCAGGCTGCTTTTTGGTAAAGCATACTGAAGGGAAATGCAATGCACATGGAAACAGCCTCCACTGACCAATATGGCAAAATGGTCTGCATTTTATTTTATGACAATTGGCTCTTGTATAACTGAAGATTTATCTAGGCCATCAGGCTGCTCAAAAGTGTGGCAGAAGAATATGGGGCCTATCAGGGACTCCAGTTTGAAAGGGAGATGGCAATAGGGGGAGAGCAGAAAGACAAGAGGTATCATGCACAGACACTGGGGATTTTACTGTTAAGCTTAAGAGGTACCTTCTTGTATCCTGTTTTGCCTGATCTTTAAACTTTACCCTCTGCAAATAAACCTCCTGGTCCTATGGGAATCTCATAGATACTGGAGAGAGAGAAGGCAAAGGGGAGGCCAGGATGATATGTTGTTTCTGGTGCCAGGGAGGAAATTATGAGCTTGTTCAGATCTCATGAAAAGGGAACATATAGAGGGGGAGAAACAGGGCATTCAGGTCTTGTGTGAGTATGGACCTCCTACTCAGTGAGTGCCTTGGCCTGCCTGTGGGCTTTGGGTAAGATGGCTCTATTTGTGCTTATGCCAACCCAAGAATTGTATGCTAAGACTTTTGTTGAAGCTGCCCCTCATGTGTGTGCAGATAGCATAAAATATCTGTCCTTTGTCATGTCTGTTGTTCTGGATGCTATAAATAAAGGAACTGTATGACCCATGGGCAGTCATCACCCTTACACAGAGTGGTCACAGCACAGAATCTATCTCAGAAGCACAGTATCTATCTCAGAAGTCCATCCTGTGTGGTTCACTTGGCACCTGAATTAACCTTTACTTTGACTGTGCAGGAGTTTTGGACCTTGTTGCAGAGCAGCTGTGGTCCTTGATTGTTTGAAATGGCTCTGTGAATCAGGTTAGTAGATAACATTTGGTGCTCCTTATGATGTGAACTGGAATCCTGACTTTTTGGTAGCCAGTGTATCCTGATGAAAGAATACATTGATCTTTTCCCTTCATCAGACTCTAAAATGTAGACAAAATGAGCACCACAAAATCAGTAGGGCAGCTAGTTGTGATATCTTCCATTCTCCTGGGGTATAACACAGTCACCCTTCCAACGCTTATAAGACTGATGTGAAGGGCATGTGAATCCTGTCTGCTGTGTTTCCACAGCCAGAAAAATCATGCTGAGTAAAGGTCCATATCCCATTGAGAGATACAGATGCTAAGGACTGTACAAGAGCAAAGTCTCCTCAGAGAGGCTCAGCAGACCTCAGCCACTCCATGTTTCTGGTAGACTTATTTACCCCAGACTGGTTGTCCAAGTTGCGGTTACCTGCATCAAAAGAGAAATGTCAATTTTCAGATTGATATGGCTGGAGGAGGTGTTATGCTGGAGGGAAGGTACAAACTCTCAAAGAAGAGGTCTTGGAATTCTAAAACTCCAACTCCACTGCTGGTCAGCCTATGTATAGGGACAAAGCAGTGCCTTCATTAGGTTTATATTCCCTCACTCAAAATCCCTTTATGTCAGGAAGTACCCTTGCATGGACTATGATCATTCCTCAAACCACCATGAGAGGGTGAAAGTATCAGTATAGGTCCTGACAAGCATCTGCTTAGTTTCCTGTCAGTCTAGGGCAATTCACAGACCAGTGCACACCATGTGTCCTAGCTCACTCCATAACAAAGGCAAGGATCAGCTTATCTGTCAAGACTGCATGCTCCTTATTTCCATATGTGGCAGAAGTGATCTTTATGGGAAAGAAAGATTTGTAAGCCTAGTCCATGTTTGATCTCTCTTCTGCAAACAGTGATTACTTCCACCACATTTAGGTGAAAACATTTTTAGGTTTCATTGTTTAGATATTTTAAAAAATGAATACAATATGACACACAATAATCATTAATATGCATTTCCAGACATAGTCTGCACCTTCCTTTGTATTTGGAGTGACTATCACATGGTAAATTCTAATTGTAGCCACAAACTTAATGAGAGCTACAACAATAATAATGGCAAAATTCAAAGGAGGGAAATTGAGGAATGATAGAAAACACTAGCAATTTACTAGTTCCTCCACATATATGTTGTTTGGATTTGATTCCTTTCTCTCTTTTAAGTTGAAATAATGATTTTTTATGGGTCACATTTATTCTTAGCACTCCTTTAATAATATTTACTAATGTATGTTATTGACCTCATTGTCAATAATGGCTACTTTGGAGCCATAAAGATGCATTTTGCCAAATCTTTTAAGTGGAGACTTCAGATATTTAAATATTTGTTTGTTTGTTTGTCTTCATATTGATTAAAGGAAGATCCACTGATTGCTCTTTGTAAAAGAAAAAAAAAAAAAGATTCTTGAAGAATAATTTTTCAACAAGCCCTAGGTGAAGAAGATCAGGAATTATAAATAATGTTTGGAACTTTTCTTATCCTTGTTTGAAACAAATTCTATAATCTGCAGAAGGACATAACCTACAAAACACATGTCATTTCTTCAAACTCTTTTTTTTGGTGCGGTTTACGGAAATAGCCCAACAGGAAACATGTACTTTATCAGCTCATTTACTGGACTGCTCCTCAGTTCTGTATAAGCATCTGTGAATAGTATGGATCTAGCTGCCTATAAAATTATTCTCAAAAGTAAAGAGAAATACTTATGAAGTGACCCCAGCCTCTTTGGGAAAAGAAAGACAGGCCATGATACTGACTAAGTATTTTAAAACAGCCAATAAATTAGCTGAAACCAAAGAAACTCTCAAAGCTATTAGTTAAATTTTAATCTATAACATATTTTTTAAATACATGGGATCTAAGAGCTGGGAAGAGCCATTAGATCATATAACTTTATTTCCTGAGCTCAATGATTTATATTTGATGAAAACATATCTTCCAGGCAGACTTCCAGATAATGCTTTGGATATATTAAGTAATGGAGAATCCACCCTTGGTAGTTAGTGTTGCTATAAAAGTGTGTACTAATATGAATTTGTCTTCTTCAGCTTCTGGACATTGATTCTTTTTTAGGCTTTCTTTATTAGATGAGAAAACACTTCAGTGCACAGTACTTTTTCTCTGGAAGGTTACTTCTGCAACTATCATTAATTCACTTTTTTTTTTTTTTCTTCTCTTCTGACTAACTAAACGTCTTGATTTCCTTTAATGTCTCACCACATGGCAATTTCAATAGCATGTGGATCATTTCTTACTCTCTAGTTTTTTGCAACTTCCTTTCAACAGGAAAGACATAAAAATGGTTTGCAGTGATTCAGTACCATTTTGGTGAAGTTGTTTACAGAAGTAAAGTAGACTCCTGGCTCTCTTAGGAGTTCCCTGTGTGCACAGCCCACCCCATTTTGCTGGTAGTTCATGTATGGTTACTTCTCTACCCGTACCCCAAGATGCTTTTCAGAATTGTTCCTCAGTAGCATATGATGCCTCATTCTGGAGGTTTTACATGTCTTACTCGTAACAACAGTACATATAGCTTTGCATTGTGCCACATTAAATGAAATTTGGGTTGAGTAGCCAAATGTTTATTGACAGGCTTCTCTAGGATTGTACATGAAATGCTGATTCCTGAAGAGCTTCCTACAACAGCTCTCATGTAAAAGCTGTTCTTCGTTGAAACTGTTTCTTGAGAAATAGCTCTTATGCTGTCACATATGTAATATGCTTTCATTTGCTATCTTGTATAACATTAGGACAATGCTAATTATTTTGTGTCTATGTTGTCTTCAAAATTTAAAAAGCTTTCTCTGTTTTTTCAATGTTGAATATGAAGAAGGGAAAGAGAAGCCACAGGTCTGAGGAGACTTCTTCAGTGGTGCACCTTGAAAACAAACAAGACTTATCATGTTCTTCCAGCTGTCTGGCATGCATAACATAGCTATTCCAATGCAATCAGTTTCAAAATTAGTGTTGACAAATGCACTGTCACACAATTAAGATATGTCAGCTCCTTTCTTCAAGTCAGTATGTAGCAACACCACACTCAGCCCCAAGTTATGACTACCCCCTGCATCTTCTTAAATGTAAAAAAAAAATAATAAAAAAAGTGAAATCTCCATTCAAACCTATTTGGAGGTAAAACTTGTTAATGTTTTATGGATAAAAAAAGACCAAACCAAAACCACCAAACCCAGAGCATTTTAACATTTGCTTTACAAAGTGACATACCTTAAAAAAAAAAAAAAAAAAAAAAGGAATTTCTTACCCTGCTGTATATCCAGGGTCAAGTATTCTATTTTAACCAGTGAATTTGGCATTTGATGTACAGGAGATTTCTTTTTAAGGCTGAAAGTGTTCTATCATCTAAAAGCTCAAATTTCAGAGAGCAGAGGAAGTTGCCTAAGACCACCATTAAAAGAGCAGTAAGGAGAGAAATGGAGTGTTAGGAAAATGGTGTCACTTGTTATATCCAATACTAAAGTAGCTTCTTTACGAAAAGCATTGTTCTCTTACACCCGTTCCTCCATCGGAAATGAAAAAAATGGTAGGTACAATCCTATTTAAGACTAGGAAATTGGCCTTGAAAACCATATGCACTGAAGAAGGGAAATCCTTGTCTATCAAGTAGGTGGGCTGGATGATGAAATATTTACATGCTGAAGGTCAAATTCCCTTTACTTTTGCAACAATGCAAGTAAGTAATAAACCCCATGAGGTCAGTAGACTAACTCTAGGTGTATATGTGCATAATGGAGAGTGGAATTTTGATTCAACCACGGCTGGATTGAAGTAAATATTGTTCTCCTGACAGAATTGTCAGCATGATAAAATAACAAAATTAATAAATAATACATCTTAGACAATATTCTCTTTAAGATAAAAATGAGGAGAAGGAGTGAGACAGTGTGTGGAAATAACTGGCTCATTCATCTTAGGTTGATCTATAAGCTGTGGCATTTACTGATCTCTTCCACACTGTGCAAAGACAAAACTAGGCAGTCAAATACATTCCAACTCTCTCTTTTTTTTTTTTTTTCGTTCCAGATTTGTTTGGGTTTTTTTCCCCTGCTCAGAGAGATGAGAGTAGAAATGTTTTTTCTGCATTATGATACAGATGCCTTTCACAGGACAAGAAAAGGAAATTTTCCTGATCATCCATTTTCTGATTTCTGAGCCATTTCCCATCCAACTAAATTGCTTAATACTCCCTGTAGCTGGACCTGTGACCTGGAATCTTTATGCAAGATTAATGGGAAAGCAAATGGGAATTAGTATCTGGGTGGGTTGCTGCACAGCTCTTGCTTTTATCTAGCACTCCACCTGGGTTTTTTTGTGGGTTTTTGTTGTTGTTGTTGTTGTTGTTGTTTTGTCGTTTTTTTTTTTTTTTAACAATTATGCTTTCATTAGTTTCTGAAGCCAGAAATCCTAAAAGACCTTCCCATTTCTTCTCTCTATCTTCCCTCCCCCTCGTCCTCAATTCTTTCTATCTCCTATCCTTAAATTATCAAACTCACTCTGCTTGTAACTGACATGCTGACAGGAAATTATTACATGTCATTACATTTCTTAAAACACAATTTACCCAGCCTTTGCAAATTATTCTTCAGCAAGTGTGTGTGGGGGTAATGGAAACTGTCTATTCCACTTACAGTTGTCACTCATGCTTTCTTCTGTACAATGAACAATTTATGTTTTCTCTTGCTCCAAAAAAGGATGGTGCTCAAAATATGTAAAAGCAACTTATCACAGAATAGGAAAATAAGCCTCCTGTTCCCTTATTCTGCCTTATTTACAGAGTGGATCCATTTTCTATTGTAATCTCATTAGTTCTCATGTGAGCACAGTACAGGCTGATGTTTATTTAGTAGGAACAGACCTCCCCTGACTTCTGGCCTGCCAATTGCACTTGACACTGATGTAAAAGAAAAGCGATCTTGTGTGACTGTAGTACCCAAAACTGATAATCCACAATCATAATAGTACTATTCCTTGCCTGACACTTTTAGTCTTCTTCACAGATAGCTACTTCAAAGGGGTCTCTGCAACAGTATCTTGTTTCCCCCTGTTGCTGCAGCTTGGTTTTGTTTTGCACTGCTTTGTCTTTTGGTTTTGTCTTATATAAATTCACACTACCAAATCTTAAAGTAAATAGGTTGTGTTTATTTAAAAGACTTAGAAACAAACAAACAAAAAATTGTGATGTGCTCTCCCCCTCAACATGATCATATTGATTAGCTTTCAGGCATTCCTCTGTCAGGCTCTTTCTCCCTCAATGGGAGAAGGATGATGAATTGTCTGACTACTAGAGGCGGGGAGAAAGAAATGCTAAGCCTGGGTCTGGGAATTGGCTAAGTACTTCTGTGGAGCCTCAGCTTCTCAATTGCTCTCAGCAACTTGGCTGCCTTGATTTATAAACTGGAGTGGTGATTAATGATCTTTTAAGTGGACAAGGCAGGCCAAATCTGCACAAATCGGGCCACTCAAACATGACTACTACTTGTAGGAGAAGAATAACAGCCTTTACATAAAGGTAATTGAGACAGCTTCAGAGGATCTGGTAGTCTGCTTTAGCAGAAATAAATCGGCCACACAGGCCATCTATATTTGAAATCAGTCCTTCTCATCAGACCTCCTCAGGTCAGCATGTGGAGTTGGTGGGCTAGCAGATGTACTTCAGGTCAGAAACAAGGCAGATCGAGAAGCCCCTCTGCTCCGAAAGGAAAGAGCATTCCACTTGGGTATCCTGCTGTAGCTTCTCAGCATCAGCGCTGAGTGTGATCCCACCTTTGTCTGTGCCTCTGTGTCAGACAAATGGAGCCTGCCCTGTGGGTTAGAGGCTTGATTCCTCTCCCTTTCATACTTGTCTCATAACTGTTTTGCTACAACCTTTGCCTGGGCTGCCGGTGTGTACTTCCTTCAATGGCTTGTAGCCATATCTGCTGAGCTTCAGGGCTGAATCTGGCTTTCCACTTCCTAGGGGGCAATGAGCTCAAAGTGTTTTAACTAAGGCTTGACACCTGGGAACTTCAGCTCCTCCTGGATGCCCAGTGGTTATTAATTTAAACAGACAGAAACAGTGACAGTAAGTGCTCAGTAAGCAGCAGCTTGTGTGAACCATCCTTTCCCTCCAAATTTTGGCTCCCCAGGCAAGTACTTAGCTTGCCTATCCTTAGGGCCAGCCCTGCAGACAAGTGATCACCTTTAAAGGGAGTCATGAACTTGAAAGTTATGACAGTGTCTGCAGCACAAGACAAAATTTTTTTCATACCATGCTTGTAAGGTGGAGAACAGAAATCATGGGACATAATGAATATTTATCAAGGAAATTATACCTGGAATCAGGAAAGCTGACAAGTGGTAAATAAAGGGGGTTGCTGGAGCAATTCAGCAGTGTGCGGCAGCAGGATCAATAGCAGGAAGGTAACTTGTGGAGCACACAGTACTCCCCAGAGGGAGATTCCAAAATGGTTTCAATCTGGTGTCCCTACTGGTAAAAACTCCCCTCTCTCTGAGATGAGGGGGCAGGAATCACGAGCCTAATTTCTGAAACTCAGTTATAACAGAGCCATTTTCTGAGAGGTTGGTAATATCTTTTCCACTAGCCTTCCCCAAGCAGAAGAGTTGCAACTGAGGTAATGAATTATCCCCAGACTCAGGCTATCTATGGGTAACAAACATCATTAGTCTGTTTCCATGAGTGCTGTGGCTGTGGGCTTCTATAAAACCTAACCCCAAATTGCAGTTTCTCACAAGAGGACTGGAGAGGTTAAAAAACACAACACTACAAAATCCTCTCTAGAGGAAATTTCCTGTCTGTCTTGTCATTACTAAAATGTCGCTTTTAATAGAAGGGATGTGGGAATCACAAGACTCACAGTTCTGCACCCTGTTATCTCCTTGAAGGTGACTTCCCTGCTTTGCTGCATTTTGATTTGCTCCTGTAAAAACTCTATAGAATAATATCTCATTGATGTATTGTGAAAACAAGTTTTAAATATTTGGAGACCATCAGATGCAAGGTCACAGGATTATATACACAAATATATGTATACACATAAATACAAACACACATATTCTCAGATGCTCCAAGTATCTCCTCTGACATACTTGAGCTTATTCTTCTGACAGCAACTGCTTTGAAGTTAGAGACTTTAGTCATTATTTTTAATGTCAGCTTAAAAAAAATAGTTATTGCTGTTACTATTATTATCTTAAGACTATAAGGGGACAATAGAATGTGAAAGATAATTCAGTGCAGAGATCTTGTGCCCTGGAAACTCCTATGTCTTGTTTGTCCTTTCTGTGATGCCTATTCTGCTTTAAATAGAAATAGTAGTTTCTGATGGAGACAATAAAAATAATTAGAGATGCATTCAATGTTGGTTTTGTTCTGTAGCCTTCACATCAATATATTCTATTTTAGGCATATATTTTGTTGTTGTTTTTATGTGGAAAACCTCTAGAGGAGCTTTCTGCTAGTACTATTCTGCTAATATTTTGTATCATGTGGCACACTCAAGTCTGTGTGCCAAGCAGAGAACTTTTTTGATAAATCATTAATATTTTAAAATTGTGATTATTTAGCTGTTCAGGTTCTTTTGCCTCTTTAAACTATCCTACTTTCATGTAATAAGCCAGTTTCAAAGTTTACTGTAAAATACCAGTAGCCACTCATATGCAATTCTCACATTCAACCAGCAGCAAAGCTTTGTATAAAAGCCTAATACAGGTTCCTTGTTCCAGTGCATTGAGATAGATCGTAAAATAAAACTAGATCATACATATGTGAATGTTGGGGCGTATGTTGAAACAGAAATGGGAGCACTTGTCAGAAAGCACACAGGATCAGGTGGCCCCTGTACCCTGCCCCTGTCAGACCAGAGGCAGTAGCTTGGATGAGGGGAGTGAATGGAGGCAAGTTCATGGTTGTGGCAGCAGATGAACACCTACCTTGCCCACCTCATCCCCCAAGTAGCCAACATGGGTTTACTAAAGGGAAGTCACGTCTGACTAATCTGATAGCCTTCTGTGATGGTGTGACTGAATGGGTAGATGCAGGGAGAGCAGTGGATGTTACCTTGACTTCAGCCAGGAATTTGACACTGTTTCCTATAACATCACTGTGGTTAATCTCAGGAAGCGTGGATTAGAAGAGTGGATGGTTAGATGGGTTGAGAACTGGCTGAACAATAGAGCTCAGAAGGTTGCAATGAGTGGTGCAGAGTCCAGCTGGCGACCTGTAAGTAGCAGAGTTCCCCAGGGGGCCAGTACTGTGTCCAGTCTTATTCAACATCTTCATCAATGACATGGATGAAGGGATGGAATGCACTCTCATCAAATTTGATGATGATATGAAACTGGGAGGAGTGGCTGATACCCCAGAAGGCTGTGCTGCCATCCAGTGAGATCTGGACAGAGTGGAGAGCTGAGCAAAGGCAAACCTAATGAAGTTCAACAAGGGCAAGTGTAGAGTCCTACACCTACACCATGCACCAGTACAGGTTTGGGGTAGACCTGCTGGAAAGCAGCTCCACAGAGGACATTGGACATTAAGTTATCCATGGGACAGCAATGTGCCCTTGTGGCCAGTAAGGCCAATGGTATCTTGGAGTGCATAAAGAAGAGTGTGTCCAGCAGGTCGAGGGAGGTTGTCCTCCCCCTCTACTCTGCCCTAATGAGACCACATCTGGAGTATTGTGTTCAGTTCTGGTCTCCCCAGTTCAAGAGAGACAGGGAAATACTAGAGAGTCCAATGGAGAGCTGTAAGGATGATGAAGGGACTGAAACATCTCTTATGATGAGAAACCTGGGGCTGTTTAGTCTGAAGAAGACTAAGCAGATCTTATTAATGTTTACAAATATCTGAAGGCTGGGTGTCAAGTAGAAGGGGCCTGTCTCTTTTCAGTTGTGGCCTGTGATAGGATGAGAGGTAATAGTCACAAGCTGGAACACAGGAAGTTCCACCTCAACATGAGGAGAAAATTCTTTATTGTGAGGGTGACAGAGACTAAGAATGGGCTACCCAGAGAGGTTGTGGAGTTTTCTTCTCTAGAGACTTTCAAAACCATCCTGGATCTGTTCTTGTGTGGCCTGTCCTAGGTGATCATGCTCCTTCAGGGGAATTGGACTTAGTGATCTCCAGAGGCGCCTTCCAACCCCTACCAATCTATGATTCTGTGATTCTGTGTTGGTATGGAGCTTGATGATAATTGTTCTGTTAGTCATTGTCTAATTGCTCCATGTAGGGGTCATATCTGCTGGAAGAAACTTCCATAATAACCACAAGTTTCAGGACTTGATTGGAGCTGAGTTTGTGGCAGTAGTAACTTCTGTATGCAAAGGAGTTATACCACTCTTCCACACCTGAAAATCTCAGCTCTTTTCTCCCCAGAAATCAAAATTCTTGCAACTCGAAACACGAGGATCATTGAAAAGTTAGTTTTAGCCCATATGAGAATGGGATCTTGATATGAAACTAAAACTTAAGTTACAACCAAAGCAGACCAGCCTTCATCAGTGATGATTTGTTTTCCAGCCTGTTGCATAGCCTGTTACAAGGACTGTTCTCACTTGATACTGACTGGAGAAAAGTCTCTTCCTGAGCTGATAAGAAAATGTAACAACCTATGTCAAGGCTCTCGTATAATGAAAAGGGATAACTCTGACCTCCAAATGGCTTATGGAGGTATTTTCTGACCTTGAACACTGGCTGAGCACTGCTCATAGTACAGCTTTCATTGGGAAGGGAGGCCATATTACCTGCTCTTCTCGAAAAACAAACAAACAAAACCAACCAAACAAAAAACCCCAAACAAACCCACAAAAAAGCACCAAAAAAAACCCAACTCCCTCCACTTTTTGTAACACTCCTGACTTATTTTGGCCAGTAATTTTTTAATGCATTCTAATTTTCTAGGAACCTGCTACAGTGTGGAGACAGGGCTTTCTCTGCTGCTGAAAGGAGATATGGAGCTGGGTGTCCTGAATGTGTGGCTGCCTTGGGCCACCCATGCAGCTCCTTGTGCAAGGCAGACAAAGAAGGCTTAGGATGTGGCTAGCAGAGCCCTGCAAAGTGAACTTCTTTGTGTCTGCAGAGTCAGGGTGCCACTAGTTTGGTGTTATCCTGTCCTCTTCAGGCTTCTTCAGGCACAGCTTTATGTGTAGAGCTGAAGTTACAGCAATGCAGTTATGGCTACTTTGTGCCTTGTTTATGTTTAGCATCTGTCCAGAGTCATGAGAAGGAGGCACTACCCTGAGTAGGTCTATCTCTGGAAGGGATTTGGTGTTCACCTGCTGATGAGTACAATGATGTTGTAGTCATCTTCCTACAGTTTTCTTATGGAACTTATGAGGAAGGAGAAATTTTTGGCAGATTGCTTATTGGTTTTAAATAAGTGGGTAATCATGGTCAGTTCTTCCTTTAACAGCTGTGTGAGAAAGGGGGAAAGCAAAATTTTTGTCCTACTGAATATGTCAGTTTGACAGACTTAAATAAAATTACACTATATGTGTGTGCACACGTATGCTTGCATGCTGCATGTTTGTGTGTTTGTAGTTGTGAAGCCATATTAAATCTGACCATGCTGTTGGCTGAATTTTTAGAGGTTATAAATAATGCTTTTCTTAATGAAAAATTTGCAGACATTGGTAGATGACTGTGCTTTGAAACTCTTTATGGCAACATAATCATTGATATTGAAGAGGATGGTACACTGGATATCAAAGACCTATCTAGTTTCAATACAGACAACTAGATAATTGCTCCAGACAGCAAGAGAGGATAAGATAATGAATTATATTTGGATACATCTGCACCATATTCACAAGATGTGAATAAGATAAGGAATAACCTAAAAAGCTGTCAAAATATTATTTTCAGTCAATGTGTGTGCCTTATTTAGTTCTTCCCAAATTCAGTTGCAGTCTAATTGCAAGGACCCCCATCCCAATATTTAATAAATGGGTAAGTAGAGAAAATGGTTACTGCAAACAATGTAGACCAGACATTATGAAGAGAGGAAGGCTGGTAAAGGAAGTTTATGACTGCTGTGAAACATCCTAAATGTCACAAACTGAAGTCTATAAATTGAAATAAGATTAATATTTTTTACTGTTGATAAAAGCTGTCAAAGGAAATATCAGAGAACCTTTATCTGGCCACCTTTTTAGAAGCTATTCATTAACTAAATCAACCTCTTAGGTTAATACAGGAGGGAAGATGCAATAGCCTTTTTTACAAAGGGACTTGTACAAAATTTCTACAATCATTCTGTGTTCACTGACTGTGCTGAGACCACAGGATCAAATGTTAGACATTTGGCCCTAAAGTCTGTGCACTTCTTAAGGCCCATTGTAGGGCTTCTGGAGGAGGGCTGCTGGGATAAAAACATGCATCAATGAAAACTGTCATTGATTGTCTTGGTATTTCCTGCAAATGACACTCCCAAAACAGCTATAGGCTTGATTTCCACTGGTAGGGCCACAGTTTGTTATTGTTTATGTTAATTCTATCTAAGTGATTTGAATTTAGTCAAGGGTATGTATCAAAACAGACACTCTTCCACTCTTTTAAAGTCTAATCCATCCTTAAACTCTTTTCTACAATAAATATTTCATCCTTCACTGGGGAGTTAAAATTAATATAAGTCTGTAAATATTATTGATTCAAATTCTTGGGTTTCATGCCAAAATCTAACTTCCTGTGTTGTAGTCTAATTCCATAAATGATATAAGAAGGATGCAGCACAAGACTGATTTTTTCCCATATAACCAGTTCCCACTATCAGCCATGTGCAAACTGTCCTGTCTCCTTTCTCTTTCTTTCACAGCATTTTTAGTCATTATAAATAGTAATGAAAAAGCAAGTCAACACATACAAGAATAACTGTATTTTATGACATAAAATCCAACTGTTTGATACAACTGGATTCTAGTTTTTTGCAACCATTTATTAAGATTCCACATCTGCCCACAGACAGAATATGCTTAGAAGAACTGCTACACTGTCATGGCAAAAGTTTATTTTGCTATGGGTTGTTTCATCTCCAACCAGTTGCAATATTGATTTCTCTCAGTGGATTAATTATCAGTGGCAGTTTCAGTCTTCCTTGCAATGGACAGAAGGAAAAATGATGTTTTTATTTCAAGGAGGTCTATTGACAATTGTGCCTGGGCTTCCCTTGGGTCCTAAAGTCAATGAAGTCGGAAGACCCATGTCATGAAAGTACTGTGCATGAAATTATTTATTTTATCTGTAGAGGTAGTGTCATGTGCATGCCATGATGACTGTAATTTAAAAAAAGAAAAAAAGAGAAAAAGCTGGCTTCATACAGCTTTTATAATGTATTGTAACTGTAAAAGAAACACTACTATTGGACAAATATCAAGTGATAGTATATAATATACAAAAAGTAGCAGAAGTTATTCATACTAGCAACAAACCTATCAAAATGTTTAGCTTGAATATAGGATGCACTCTTCTGTAACAGAACATTTATGGTTAAAAGCACTATGCAGAATTTGGAAGGAAACTCCAAGCTGCTAATGTTGCCAAAAATCTCTGCACATATGAGCATAACATGTTAGGGACCTTTAAAAACTAAATCCATAACGGAATGAATTTTGTATTTTATTGCTTTCTTTTCTCCCCAACCTCCCAAAACATACATATACAGTACACATCAGTACACTCACCTGTTAATAATATGAATGTCTTTCTCTCTTAAAAAAATCTGCACATAACTGTTCTAACTTTGATGGTATTGTCACAATTCACAGATTATGTATGAGTTATGTGATAATTTGAAAAAAATATAATTACAATATTATTAAATTATTTATTAAAGTTGTTTTTTTTTTTTTTTTCCCCTTCA
>JANHGN010014930.1:0-53241 GCA_024605025.1 Megaceryle maxima | reverse complement strand
AAAAAACAAAAACAAAAAACAAAAACAAAACAAACAAAAAAACACAAACAAACAACAAACAAACAAAAAAAAACCACCAAAAAGGAAAAAGAAACAAAACCATACAAAAAATCAACTACTCAAAACAACCAAAGAAAAAATTCTCCATCTCTAGCCTTTGATGTACCATTTGAGAGTATTGCTTATTTTGGAGTCCCGGGGAAAAGATAGACAGCATTTTCAACTGTTCATCACTTCTCTAGCCAGCTGAGCCAAGCCCCACTTCACAGGAGATTGCTTCAGGACAGCGAGTGAGGGTCTCTCATGTCACAGCTTGGGAAGAGACAAAACAAGGCAGGTGCCTTTGCACAGAAAGAGACCTGGCACATCCCCAGCACCTCCTGAGAGTGCTGAGGACCCTGTCTTCCAGCAAGAAGAGTTAGGCACGGAAGCTCCTCAAATGTTCCAGCAATTCCCAAAGCAAGCATCCATTTAGGTCCTTAACTTTATGGCAAAGCCCTTCTAAAAGTTTAACTCAGCCTTCAAATCATTAATTTACCTTTAACAGCACTGGTTTTGGTCAACCTGACTGTTTACAGTTTAATTTCACCTTGAGCCAAGTCCAGTATTTAAGTACCACTAGCATAAAGAACATTTCAGAAGACATTTTGGTATATAAGATAACACCTGCCTGGATGCAAAGGTCCCACCAACTCCTAAGAAGATTTAGCCTCAATGATTAAACTTGTAAGAATATATCAATTTACAGAAGTAGAATCACACAGCTTTAGTTTTTAGTAAATCTGCAATAGAAGTAATACCAGGAATGGTTTATTCCATTTCAGCTGAAACATTACTAATGAAAAAAATTACATTGGATCAATAATTTCAAATACACGTGCAGCATGTGAGAGCACAAGGGCAGTATAAAAAAATAGATCAAACCCTTTTGGCTGGCTCTCCTTTCTTCACATCATTCCAAGTCACATTGCCTGAACTGGGAAGGTGAATCAGAAGAAATTGAGTTCTGAACAACGTATGAAACCTAGTCTTTTGCACAAAGTTAGCAAAATATTTATGCACAAATTAAGCTCCAAGGTAAGTAAATCCAGTTGTATTATGCATAGACAAAGTCAAACAACTCAAGATTCAAGACTCAATAAGGACTTTACAACTAAAACGATTAAAACTATTCATTGCGTTGCTTTGGCTTTATTGTTTGTGGGGGTTTTGTTTGTTTTGTTTTTAATAACATAAAGCAGAAATTCTCAAATAACCAGTGACTTCCACAAAATCTTAAAAACAGCAAGTTATAAGGAAATTCCATGAGTTCAAATCACAGCGTGTGTTGTTCAGATCACGTTGGTTCTCGTCAGGAGAACAGATCTCATTCAAAATGAACGAGTCCTCAGAAATTCCATAATCCTGTTACAGAGAAGCTCAATTACTCCCTGTCAATGGGTTTCAGAGTAAATTAAAGTTATAAAAGTTATCTTTATTTTCTTTCATTTTTAATTGGAATAAACTACTGATTTCTGCAGGCCCTCAGTCAGCAGCATCCCTATTCCACTGAACAGCCCAACAACACTGTGTCATCCCTGTTGTAAAGATTTTGTACTGGGTTTTTCAAGAAGCACAAGGGAAACAGACAAACCTGAACTATTGCAACACGTGGTTATCAGAGAAAAATTAACTAACTTCAAGTTAAGAGAGCACTCCTCCTCTTCAAATGCACAAATATGGATCCACCTGGTGCTCTGACAAATGTCAGGAAAAAATAAACAACAAACCCTCTTCCTTCCATAAACTACAAATGTGTGATGCCACTGCTGCTCATATACTGCTGGCAAGCATCTCTCTCATACCCAGTGTAAACAGAGTTAACCCCTAGATAAACTCCCAAAGTTTGCCATTTATTTCCAACTAATGCCAAAATTATAGAGGAAAACTGTTTTGCTCTTTAGCTGTAGTAAAGTGATTATAACTGCACCAAGGCAAGCTTGAAAAAAGGAGATTAATACCTGTGGGAGAATGCTTCTTGCCTCAAGAAGCTCACCATGTGACAGTGATGGGTGTCCCAGGGAAACCACCAAGCTAGTAGCTCGAATGCAGAAATCACATCAGCAATCTTAAAAACAAAGGACTTCTTACCATCTCCAAAACAGAAGTTATACTAGCATATTTTAAACCTTTAACAGAACAGAGTCCAAGCTTCACGTTCATAATGGTCACAAAGTGCTGAACATAGTAGCTCTGAATGTCTGCCTAGGAATGCTTGTGAACAGAGGAAAAACACAATACTTTTTAATATATTGAAAGAGGAAAGCATATTACAGTCTTCTGAGTAACTGCAGCCTCATTCTGTCCATCAACAGCATCAGCTTGAACTCAACATCACTCTTGACCAGGGTCTCAAAACACTTAAGAGGTACTTGTGTCTGCTTCCCACTGGACAGAAACTGAGATACAGGGACCTTAGGGACTGATCCTGGGGCATCTCCTTGAAGCAACAGAACCCTGCTCAGCTTGAAGGGTTTCTCTGCTTTGACTCTTCAGTAAGACAAGACTCTACATGAATTGCCTATGAATAAAAGATGGCTAAGATGCTTGCACACACTTAATTGTATTTCTTCAGGCTACAAAAGCCTTGCTATATCTATTTTAACAAACTCTACCAGATAGTTATGCCTGAAGAGAAATTCCCTGGAATTAGTCAAAAAAAAAAAAGTTCATCCAACTTCAGTAGCAAATGCAAATAGCTAATTAACCTTATCTCCATTGACTTTGCAATAGACCTGGCACAGAACCAAGCATTTTTAAGCCTTGTCCAAATCTTCTCATGTACATACAGAGCCCAAACTCAACAGGCTCTGAAGCAATCTGACTAGCAAAGGTTGAGCCTGTACGTACACCCATAACCTCTGCACTGTATTCTACACACACTTGCAGATGTCACATCATCATCACTTCTAACAGCGAAGACAGAGATTGGCAGACACATGAAAAGAATTGTAATTAACTACAGGGTTACAAGTAAAGCTGCCTTTGTGTACTTAAGAGCCAAAAAGAAACTGGCCAAACCCTGTGCATATGCTCGTTGTCAATCCAAGTCGAATAAATCTATTATTTCACCCACTACTGTTGGGGGTTTTCCCCCCCCCCAATACATACATGTGCCCAAAACATATGCTTCAGCATTTCACCTACTCATAGTATGGCTTAAATACATTTTTCCTTGAACAAAATCCATAAGGATAAAGGAAAGCAAGTGGGACAAAAGGTCAGATTATTCTGAAATTGAAATATTTATCAGAAGAGCTATTTCTACCAAGGAAAACACACACAAAGGTAATGTCTCATTTGATCCTTAATTGACCTGTGTGGTTTTAAGGGGGGGGAACAGAATTAACCTAGAGCTAATTACAGTCTTGATTCTACAAACCTGCAAGTGCGTAATTTTATTCACATAAGTATTCCTCAGTGAAGTTACGCATGAGCAAATACGTTTATAGCTTCAGGGAATAAGTCTTGAATAACAACCTTTTAAAAACTTTTAAGTGGCAGTTTTATAAATATTTCTTATAGAAAAGCCATTTTGTATTTTAGGCTTTACATGTGAAATTTTTCTGAACAGCAAACAGTATTTGCTTTTGTTTCAGAAAAACAGCAACCGTTATGTTTGTGTTAGGAAATATGGGGTAGTTTTAAAGAATGAGCATTTTAAATACGTGCCTTTCTTCATCCTGGTCTGTGAAACTACAGCCTTTGGCTTAATGACGCCAAAGTGCAGAGGTTTGTAGCAACGTATTTTGACTTGAGCACTTGAATTAATTTTCAGTGTGTAACAACAAGTTTCAGGGTAAAAAAGTTCCCAAGACATGCATACGTGCAGGCCCCTGCACATTACAATTCACTCGCTGCTGGAAAAACTTTCTGGAACCTTTAGAGGAGGAACCTATGCTCACCGATGCTCTCCCTGCACCTACATCCCTACCCCAGTCTCTTTAAAGCATTCAACTGTTTGTGCCCATTTCCTCAGCCTCTGCAAACTCTGTGGACCTGTCTGTACCCACAGTCCTGAAAGCCGGCACAGATGACTCCAGATACCAGTTATATAGGGCTCAGAATTCTGATCACAGCTTCCATGCAAACACCCTCCCAGATGGCCACTGCACCATCATACATCTGCTTTACATGCAGACTCAAACACAAAATAACCCCCTTCAGCCTACTTTCCCAAGGAAATGTTTAGACTTCCTTATCTGCAGATAAACACATCTGCCAGACCCTCTTTAATAAGTTTAGAGCCTACTGGCCAAGTATAACCAAATCTGACATAGGTTTGGAGGCCTAAAAGATATTCACTCTGACAAGTGGCAGAAAAGCAGGAGGCTGGGCTGAGAATACAGCCCCCATTAGCAACCTTGTGAAGAGAAAGGATGGAGTAGGGACAAGCTGCTCAGCTAGCAGGGACTCCAGCCTTGAGACACATCATCTAAGAAAAGAGGTTCCTTTGGGTTTTGCTTCTTATCAAAATCCTGCAACAGAGCCTGCGTATGCAAGCAATTAAAATGTATATGAGACACACAGACACAAGCATCTCTGTGTGTGCTGTGCAGGCACTGACACCTGGGTGAGCGCGCACAGCGTGGTGTGAACTGGTCATAAAGAGTTATTGATCACATAGGAATTTCTTTACAGCTTGATGAGGTGTTGACATTTTAAGCAGAAAAGTAAACTCAGTAACGTAATGCATGAAAAACCTGATAGAATGTAATCAAATGCTACTTTATAAAGTATTTTAGTTGCCTCAGTAATTTACTTACTACAAAAAAAGTCCAGCCCTTATAGAAGTTGCAATGGATAAGTCTTTCCTTCTTTCACGCACTCCAAAGAATAAGGTTGTTGATGTACAGCACGATATGATTCACAGATGCCATCAGAACATTACAGTTTGTAGACTTTTTGAAAACCTCATCATATAACCCTTGTTACATTTTTTTGCTACCTCAACCAGACTAAAAACAAGAGCAAAGTGCTTCTCAGAAGCAAGCCCAGCCTGCGACATGTGCTAGTGAAGAAAACAGTTTGACACATGCAAACTTTAGACCAAACGGCAGTGGTTTTTCTGATCAGTTTCCTCCAACTTTTGCCTATTGGTGGCAACATTCTCAGTTTGTTAGAAATAATTTAAAATTAAGAGCTCACATCTTCTGAAAAGGAACAAAAATCACAATGGCAATAATTCTAAGATAGATTTTCTAGCTTGTTTTATGGGGTACCATCAATAGACATAATTAATTTGTTTCTGTTCAGTATTTGCTGTATGTTCTAGCTCATTTTGGCACGTATGAGTCAAATACTGAAACATCTATAAGTCCTCACCAATGTCTACAGTAAGGTAATGACAACCAAGAAAACTTTGCTGCTTTCTAAGCTGTGTTATCCTTGCAACTACCCTAAAGTCAGTAGAAAAATACCAGTCACAAGTTTTTAGAGACTCTTCTGGCTTATCCCATATTCTGTCTGAAGTCTGTAAGCTGCAGCTGTTAGCAGGCTAGACCCAGAGACACCCAGCCCAGCACAACTACATCAGGTATTGCATTCATAAGACAAAGCAAAGCAGTCCTTTCCCCACAGGATTTATAGTCTAGGTGAGTGCTTTGTAGTCAAGGGCAAGTGATCAGTGGTTAAGAAACAGAGCAGCTCATAAACATTCATCTAAAAAAAAAAAGTTAATCTTATTTCTTGGGAGTAGTAACACATCATTTCCCACCTGAGCATCAGACTTCCTCTCATTGTTTCCTTGCACCTGGCAACAGATATTATGTCTTATGTATTGAAGCTCTTGTTTTCTAGGAAACAATACACAGAGCAGAATGACAGAGACAAGCAAGAAAGAGGAGACGCTGGGAACAGCCTTTGTAAATCTGTCAGTTTGCATCACTAACAACCAAAGCTCTTTTAAAAGTGAGTTTCAAGACCTGGGGGTTTGATTCTGCAAAGTGGTGAGTGCTCTGGCCTCACTGCAGCAAAGACCCCAGCTCATGCATCACTTTAATTACACAAGTGCACCAATTAAAACAGACCCTCTCGTGTCTTTAAGCATGTACTTCAGTACTAACTTGAAGCCCGAGCATTCAGCCTTCCGACCCACAGGAAGGTCTGCACAGCCAGGGATGCACACACACAAATACACATCGGCACAGACACAACTACCCCAGAGGCCAAAAGTTTGGGCTTTTTTTTTTTCCTGATTGCACAAGTGTCAATCAAGAGCAGCTCAGCTGAAGCCAAGCAGGGTAGTAGGTTGTGGGAAGACAGTCAAGGCCCTTAGGTTGTATTTACAGTGGTGGATTCCTTATTTTGAAATAACTGCAAAACTGTTTCATAACAATGCAAAATTTCAACACATGAACCAGAAAGTCTGCTTACAAGCAGATTACGAATTCATCATATTGCTCTAATAGTAAAATGCGGGTTTGGTTTTTTGATTGCTTTTCAAAACCTCTGAAAGAAATCCACTCCCTGCACGTGCCCCCTTTGCCACAAAAAGCAAGCAAGAGTAAGGGGTGCCCTAAGCTTCTCGATAGTAGTCAGCAAGAGGTGATTTTGTCCCCTGTAGGCAACCACGTGGTATTCACTCTGTCAAATTAATGTACACTGGCTCCGTGAATTATTCCCAGAGACTGTAGCTTTTAACATCCTAACTTTAATGTGCCTGTCACTCAAAATGATCCATTCTCAGAAAATAACGGTGGCTGTATTCACTTCCCTTCTCAAAGTAAACTTTAAATGAAGCAGAAGAGAGCATTTCAGCCTGAAAAGGATACAACAGAGGAAACCCTGGAAGTTTATAGAAGCATAAATGGGACAGAGAGGAATAGGGACCAATTCTGCGCTATCTCTATGCAAGACATAGGTGCGATCAAGCAAAGGTCCAAAATGAAAGGGTGTGGTATTTGACACAGTATAAAGTTACATCTGAGAAATTCCTCACCACAGAATACTGCAGATGCTAGAAGTTTACAGAGGGTCAGGGGGCAATCAGAGCAGTTCATGGAAATGAAAAAAAAAAAAAAACAAACCCTCAGCAAGGGCTATAAAGACAACACTTCTCCCTTAGAAAGCATCCAAGCTGCAAATGATTGCATGCTGGGAGAGCCTTCTGGTGAATGATCCTTACACGCCTGCCTTATTTTTACTGCACCCGCGGCACCACTTTTTGCACTGTCCAACCCAGGACGCTAGACAGACCTCTGTTTTTATCCACAAGAGCCTCCTAAACAGTGACACTTTCTATAATTTACATTCATCAGGTTCTTAAATCAAGTAGCCAAACGTTATCATTATGAAGAGCGTCACCAAAAAAATCGAGTGTTATGATCTGACTGAGCTCACGTCAGTCCAGCCATCATGAGTGACAGAGCCCATCGGTTAACACCGCATCACCACACGAGCGAGCACCTCTTCCCAAAGAGTCACCGAGTCCTCCATCTTCACTTACAAAACAAGACGTACACTGACAAACTGGCATTTTGATTCAAAAGCACATTTCAGGAGCACTGAAGATTAATTGCCAGCTTCTGGAGTGCAGGTAACGAGATCCTATCGACAGGCAGCGTGGGACCGAAGAGAGAAGGTCCAACGACTTTCTACCAGCCTCCCAGCCGAGTCCAGTCAGACACTCCGCCGCTCCAAGTTAGGAACAGCCTCAAGCAAATGCTCCACACCACGCACGGAACGGGACGGCTCGGCTTGGGAAGCCAGCCCACTGCGGAGCTCGCCGAGCACCCCAGCCGGGATAAGGAGAGCCCCAGCCCAGGGCTCTCCCTTCGAGACGGGCACAAAGCCGGGGCCACCCGAGGCTGCCCCGGGGCTTGCCCGCGGTGCGGACGGGGAGGGGGGGGCGGTTCGCGGGCCGCTACCGACAGTCGGACGAAGCAACTCCCCGGGACAACCCCTCCCCGCCCCGGTCGCGCAGGTGCCCGCCGGGCCGCCCCGCCGCAGCATCCCCGCTCCCCACCCCGCACTGCTTACCGGCTGCGGAGGCTGGTGGGCTCCGCGGGGCTGCCCTCTCCCTCCGCGCTCGAACCCCGCCTGCCGCCCGCGCACACCCCCTTCCCGCCCGGCTCGCAGCCGCTGCACTTGAGTTTGGGGTGGGTTCCCCCCCCCGCCTCCTCTCGCCCTCTGCAGCTCCCACTAGTGATCGCACACCCGGCCAGACAGCCGAGGATTAACCGCCGCCTCCGCCCGCCCCCCCGCGGGCGGCCGGCGCGGAGCTGCCGCCTCCCCGGCCCCAGCCGCCACCCGAGGGGAACCTCGGGCACCCACCGGGGCTTGCCGAGCGCCAGGGATGGGGATTAACGGGCCGGTTACCCACATCCATTAATCACCGGCCAAGTAACTGTCCGATGCATCCTCCCACACACTCGGGCTAGACCCCCCCACTTGGCTGGTGAGACAGGGAGATTTAAGAGAAGCGAGGCAATTTACTGCCAGGATTCAATTAACAGCCAAGATAAAATGGACAGCGTGGGAACAGACGATAGAAAAATGAATCGCAAATACATCGGATAGCATTCATAGCATCAGCAACAATTCATTGCAAGGCATGGGCTGCACCACAGCCCAGCGAAGGTACTCCTGCTGTAACTTGTACTCCATCTCCCAGGCAGCTCAGTACTATCCTGTGCTACCTTACATGCACCGTGGAATGCTCAGTCCAGGGTTTTCAATCTCACTATTTTATTACTGCTTTCCTCTTTTCTATGGTTGATTAAAGACACTAGAAGATCAGCAGGTTATCTTAGTCTGTGGCTACAGTTTAGTCCATTATAACATGTTAAAATTTGTGACTTCTGAGGTGAAGGTGAATTTAAACTGGGAATATTTGAGGTATGACTACGTTAGCATTTTAGTGTGCATCAGGAAGCGGTTGTGGAGTGGCCTCAGTGCACAGATCAAGCTGTAAACTAGCAAATGCATTCTGGGAGCTCACCTAATGCACTTTGGGACCAACAAGCATCTCCCACACAAGGTGAGGCTGCAGCCAGTTCAAATGCTGATGCCTGAGCACCAGATCCTCAGCACCAGCTAGGATGGCAATTCATCTTGGCCATGCTCACTGGTGGAAGAGACACACATTACCCTAATCTCATATAACTTCAATTTCTCACACTCAAAAGGAGCTTATACTCTCACTTTCCAAGGGGGTTGATCTGTTCATCTTCCACTCACACAGAAGCTAGCCTATTCCCCTTGACTCAGAACAGTTAATTTGCAGAATATTGCATCAATATTTCAGGGCAGAAACACAGAGGAAATAAAACTAAAGGAGAGTTTCTTCCACTGCCTCTTTCTCCATTCCTAGGCCCAAACCTAAGCTCTTTTCACCACTGCAGACTTTTTTTTTTTACTTCACATCTGTCTCAGTCGATACTAGAGGCAGAAATGGAGAAAGACTTATTAGCTGAGGCAAATTTGGAAATGCTGAAAAAACTAGAAGGCAGCTTGTTCCAGAAAGATTTATGGAGTGCTGTTTTGTGAGATCTGTGTATGCAAGTTGTCCTTGTGTACATCATGCTCCATGCTTTTTTTGGCCTGTATTCTAGCCACAGCTCATTCTTACACAGGTATATTGTCTACTGTGAGCCTAAGGTTTCCTCAGCAGAGACACTTCACTTTTTAATTGGTTTCCTTCTTCTGTTTGCCTCCTGCAGACAAGCAAGTGAGGACTGAGACAAATAGAAGTAGTGGTTCTTCTAGAAAACAGCTGAGTAACTACCCCTTGCTGCACTGTCAGGAGGAACCTAGACAACAGAGAACTCAGAAGGAAAAACAACACCCCCCTCGGGAAGTAATAAAGAGAGGGATGAAAAGGAAGAGAAGACAAAAATAAATAGAAGGGGAGCAAAAAGAAGGTGTAAGAATTTTAAAGCACCATAAAGTGAAACAGTTTGAAATGAGAAGAGGTGTTACAAACACCTTTGCTTCACTCAGCCAAACAGACTGAAAAGCATGCTTGCCTTTGAAGCACAAAAATAAGTATCTACTGAGCATGTAAGAATCAAGAATTTGCGCTCTGGTGCTCCAATGCCAGCACGCAGCCCAAAAGGGCCGAGCTGTTTACCAATTTCCTTGAAAACATATGGCAAGTCTTCAAAACTGTTGTCCTTCCAAGCTGCAATGTGTCAGCAGCCACAGAAACTATGCAGTCCTGGACTGAGCCCCAATGAAGACATGACATTTTCCCTCTTCGCACCACAACCTTTAGCTAATCTTTTTTAGCTGGATCACTTCAGTCACCATTCTTCATTGTATCAGACCTGATTATAAAAACACTCGAATTAAAACACTCAAAATATTGAGCTCCCAAAGTGACAAAACCAAAAAGGAGATGTAGTATTTCTGAACAAGACACTGTTTGAGGTTGTTGGGCAATTATCTAAATCTTCTGTCATTGCTAAGGTAAACAGATGAAACCACAAAAATGTTCAAGCCTCCTGGCAAAGTTTTCCACGTTCTTTCACCTTCCTGACCTCAAACTGTTGAGTGCTGCACTATTCCCCTGCAACTCCTTTAGATACTATGTGTTGTCAGTGGAGGAAGATCCCCCCCTACATACATGCAAATAAACCATCCAGTGGAAAAACAAATATTGTGAGATCTCTTCAACTTTTGTCTATGTTTAGAAAAAGACAACTTAATCCTTTCTATTTTAAAAGCAAATGCTCTCTCCAGAACAGTAGGATCCTTTCTGTATTGAAGAGCTCTGTGGCTCTGCACTTTTATGCATCGCTTTTCCTCTGTAAACAACTTCAAGCCTGTTTGTCATTTGGTGGCCCTATGCATTTCACAAGGGAACAAATAAAACACATGCAACCAATTTATTTCCATTTTCCTAACTGTTGATCAGACATTAGAATTTTCTTACCATACCAAAGTTGCAGGTTTCAGTAACGCAGCAAGGAATGGTGTTATCGTGCCAGATCAAATAGTGTTTGTTCTTTATTGTACAGGCAGAATGATACAATAGTTCATGGCTTGCTTACAGTTCTATAACACAATTACATCTCATCCTCAAAACCCAATACCAAACTTCATTTGTCCTTGTTTACTCATGGATTGCAGCTGATGGTTCCCTCCCATCTGTTTGCTGGAGGGTTGTGTCTGCAGTGCAGTGCTGCAATTTCCAATTCAGCCCTCAAACTGATAAAACTTGTATCAAAAAGCTTCATCAGCCAGCTAGAAAATTACTTAGGAAAGAGATAGTTGCCACATATGCTTTATTGAAAATGCCACTTAATGTCTCTTGTATGATGCTTATTAAAAAACAAAACAAGAAGTAAACCACATTTTAATGGCTAAGAGTTGATCCAAATGTTATTCACAGACTCGAGTTACACTTACGTGCAGCACAGGCTTATTTCATATTTGCTGTGCAAATTCTAGAAGCTTAGAATCAAATGTACTTCTTACCTCACTCTGCCATAGGATGCATATGCACATATATGGGTTTGAGTGTCTATTACAATGAGAGTAGAACACTGACAGCCCATCTCAATAAAAGGAGAGGAACGAGAAAAAAGGGTACATGCTTCCCATGTGAAATGGTAATTGTGAGAAGGACAGAGAATTGGAAAGAACATAAAAGGCACTATATTTGAACAAAATTATTTAAGACAGCCGTTCCCAAACTGAGATCCAGGGACTAACTCCCTCCTGGGGAGAGCAGCTGGCTGCCTGCCTCAGCATCTTTCACCAGCAAGAGGAGCCAGCAGTCAGCCATAACATCCTCCACAAGTTTCAATGGGCTGGAGTCCTCTCCTTATGAATTTCTGGCATTCTCAATCCTTATTGATTTAAATGGGGCTTGAAAGCCATCACAACCAAACGATAGACATCTTCACTAAAAAAAATTACAGTGCAGAATTCTTTAGAGGAAACTTAAAAGAATAAAAACAAATGACTGTCTCTAGGACAACAGCAGCAGGGAAGAGTGCCCTCTGATTAAAAATAAATCTGTTGCCTGTAATGTTTTTAACTTCAGTTTAACTACTTGGTCTTAAAACTGTAGACAAAATAGCCTGGATTTAGGGTACATCCCAAAGCAGCTGTGTACACCTTGCTGATAGCAGCAGTTGCACCCAAGTCCAGGGAATGGACTCACACAAACAGCTCTTCACTTGCCCAAAGCTTCCATGGACCTGGACTTCAGGCTCCACTTTTTTTTATGGATTTTGTTATTGTTTTTCCAAACTTCAGCAGTATTTTATAGATTCTGCCCTCTGAACCACTATTTTTACAATACAGATTAATCCCTTTTCCAGTTTAAAGAAACAGCTGAGATATCAAACTTTAACAGTTTCTTATTCTGAACTCTGATTAGTTTAATGTAATGTTATTTGTTCAGGAGTGTTGGTCCTTTAGTCAAGTTTCAGTCTAATCCCAACCTAATCCCTGTTTTGTTTTGTTCCCCCTCCCCCCTTTACATCTCATACTACTTTGAATCATTTTAAAACGTTTTGATCTACTAAACACTTACTGTGTGCCTTGTTTTGCACTCAGTATTTTCTTTGATCACTTCTTTGAAACTTAATCCAACAGGTGTTATTTTAATTATCATTCTTTTATAATATTAATTTCATTTCATGATTATGGAGCATATTTCATGCATTCTCTTCCTCTTGCAACTCCTTAATTTAGGACTCAATAAGCATGACTTATACTTAATTTATTTCTATGTAGGGTGTATATATAGAAATATTCTTATTCTTCCTCCATTGTAATTTGATATTAGTGGTATTTCCTCTTGGATTTGAACCCTTGAAAAGGGATGGGCTTTCTGGAGAGCATAAACTGACCAATTTAATGCAATAACAACAGCCATTCTCAAACACAGCTGTGTTGTCACAGGGGATAAAAATCAGCCTTTTGCAGAATGACAGCAAAAGGTCTAGGTATTCCTTGAGACATCAAAACAAGGATAGGGGCCTGATCATAAAGCAGCCATAGAAAGTTCTTGGAACAGAACTGTTTAAGCTATTTTACTTTTACCCAGTGAGCTATGACTACCATGTGGAGAGGAGACCCCAATGCAAGTCTGGTGAAGCCAGCAGAGCATGCATAGGAGGAGGTACATTTCTTTATAGAAATCTTCCCTTGGATGTGTTTTGTCAGGCACAATCTGGAAAGCAGGAGTAAGAAACCAGCTGATTTCTACACCAGAGACCCACCCACTATAAAGAAGTCCCATGCTGAGATGCTGTTTCATTCTCTCAGTGGAAAGGAACGAGGTCTTGCTTTGTTTTAAATTAGGTGTCCTTTTATTTGTGGGTACCCATTTCACCAACCACAGGCCCAACCATACAGTGCATTTCTCCTATACCCGAAGTGGAGTATGTAAAAATACAAAAGGCATTCATTATCTCATGAAAGGATCCTTTTCATTTCCTCACTGTTGTATGGTGTGGAAAGCAAAGAGAAACAAGCCATGGAAAACAAAAGAAAGCTGACATGTAGAACATTGCATGTCAGGGATAAAATACCGCAAGGGGCCAGGGAATTGTCATCGCACTGGAGTTACATCAGATTATAACCATCTCCAGCACTATTTCACTAGCTTTCCTCATACACATCACTGTTGCACAGAGCTCTGTCGGTCAAACAACACTAAAAATAACCACCAAATACCCTCACAGTTAACAGCACTCCTTCCTTCCCTGACATGCTATGCTTTCAAGGTCTGCCATGTCACATAATCCGTTGGACTGCTGCTCTCTTTTGCAATGCAGAGATGATTTCCAGCAGTTTAGTATCCTGGCTCTCTCCTTATGAGGCTCCAAGGAGTCAGCCTTTTGATGAGTTAATGACAGTCTACTGCATCAGGTGAAACCCAATGGGTAAAACGACCAGAAAATAAAGTTTTTTGTCTTTGGTTTGTTATTAAAAAAATTCTTGGCAAGAAAACATTTAAAACAGCTTATACATCCAGGAATCATCCATCACATCCTCTCCCCAGCCCCAGCTTTGCCATGCCTTCACACTACTCAGATTTAAGATATGAATTGTTGTATATTCCACCCTACACGCACTGGCTGTGGGACTAGGTGCGCATGGGAACTTTGGAAAGCTAGTCATCTGGGCCAAGTCCTGATATCGCAGTTTCTCTTCTAAAATAAAGAGAAAGATCATAGTAAGAGAGCTCAAATCTTCACAATGACATTAGAAGAGAAAACCTTAAAACCAAACCCTTTTCAGGCATAAAAAAAGGATCACCAGACAACTCAGAGGTAAGTACTATTAAAGCAGCAAATAAAAACAAAACCCACTTACACAATTTCCAATATTTGATTACAGTAAGAGATACAAACAAATCATTTGTGAAAGGATCCTTCGCCCTCCAACTGAATCCTTCAACCAGAGGCTGGAGAGACCATCTTTCCTTCCTTGGCCCAGTCAATCCAGCCACTCCATACACAACAACAGAACAACTTCAAGAAGTGCCAGAGAAAAATCACCCTGCCCTACCTCAGACATCTCATGACAGAAATCCTGAGCTTCTTTTCCACTAGCATCTTTTATTCCAGCCACTCTCCTGGAACATATTGCAGCTCCAATGCAGACATCGCCATATCATGTCCTTTATAAAGGCTACTGGAGATGGGACCATGGATCCCAGACATATTGTCAGGGCATTTTATTGTCAGACAGGCAAGGAAACTGAAATAGCTTGTATTTACCAAAAGCCACGCAAAGTAACCTCTGAAATTCAGGACCACAGAATAACTGGGTACCACAAGTTACGTTACAGTTATTGCAGGAGATAATTGGGAGAGGAACCAGTGAAGTTATCCAAACTCTAAGAAGCAAGATGACACTACATGGAAGCTGTATTAGTTATTTTCCTGATGTGTTCTGAGACTCAGGTCACGAAAAAGCAGGACATTTGTCTGGTGGAAATAAAAGGATTTTTTTTTTTAATTCCCAGTGTAGTGCTTAACTATAAAGCCACTTATAACAGATGGCTATTACTTCATAATAAGAATACGATGGTGCTGAAAATGGTATCTTTATGCTGCCAAGGCACCAAGTAAAACTCCCCCAGAGCCCTCAATGTCTTAGCAGATAAAAGCTTCAGATCAGCACACACACATTGGCAATCCCTATTAATAAACACTTGCACTAATCTGTTTTTCACTAGACCAGCAGGGTACAGGCATCTCAAACTGCAGATGGAGGGCACAGCTGATTGTATCACTGAATATAGTGATGTTGCACTGGAAGCAGAGCAAAACAAGAGGGGAGGAGCTGCTACTCTTGGAGCTGTTTTTCCAGCAACAAGTCAGTTCCTTGCATGCTGGTAGATCTATTTGCCTTCATCCTCTGCTCTCCAGTCTGACCAACCTATTTCATCTTCAGCAGCTTTCTCCAGGCTCTAATGACCATATACTCTTGCATGGTCAGTGATGATCTAGTACCTTCCCCATGGGCTAAGTAAAACAAGATGTATCAGGAAAACATGTTTTTTTCTCTTGCTTCACTACCAGTATCACCTAAATCTGATGGTTTTGTTTAGTTCAGGCAGATGAAAAGCTTACAAAGGCCTGGTTACCAACACTGATAAACACACACAAGTACTGTAAGCATTTTGTCAGTATCCTGCCTTCAACAGTAGCATAATACAGAGAGGGAACTGCTGGTGAAATACAACCATCCCTGCATTAGAGTTATAGAAATCCCCTTTAAACCTTCTCCTATTACTGTTATTGTAATAGTAATACTAATAAAAAGCAGCAGCACATGAGACACAGTCCCTTTTATCACCATCTATCACAAAGATAAAAATCTATGAGATCTCTATTTTACTTGAAGTTTCCAAGGTGAAACAGCTATTATGATGTAGAGCATCAGCTCCTGTCAGCTCTGGAAGGTGTTTTACACTATACAGAAGTGCAGCCCACAAATCCCTTCCTACTCAGCCCTTTTCAGCCCATAGGCTGGTGCTGGAGCAGCCCTAGTGTGGTTTAGGTAATGGACGGGAAGCCGAGGGCAGTGTCTGAGCCCCATCGAAACCCTCTCGGGGGATTCAAGCAGGAGGGAAGCAGTGCAAAGGGCTGGCCTGAGTCTGCCTCAGGGGACACGTTTATACCATGTGCACAAAGCATCGATTACAGGAGGCGAAGATCAGAGGATGCAAATATTGAAAACAAGAAAAAAAAATGCCCTGGTGACTTAGCTGTATCCTGCACTGCCTCTCACAGGCTTTCATTTTACTGCTGAAGAGAGATATTCTTGTGGAAGAAAAGTAAGATTTAGGGAGGTGCACTAGAGGAAAAAAAAAATCTTCTACTCTGCAACCACAGAATAAAGTTTTCTTTTATACAAAACAACCATACCTTTTTTCCCACACCTCTTTCTGGGAAGAAGTTTTTTACCTGTTTGTTCCATGCTAACCTTTTAAAGTTTTAGTGAATACAGACAGATGGGGCTGTAAATCCAGAGATAGCACATGTATAGCATGGATTTGTTTTATTTTTTGAACAAGGAGGAGAAAACCCAAATCATTATTGGAAAGAAAAGGCCACAACAAAAACAATGGATTATTAAAGCACCAGCATTCCTCCCCTTCTTCTAACTATCATGATGTAAGAATGCCACTACCCATTTGAAGTGCTGTTTAAAGGTATTGGCACATTACAGAGAAAACATTTAACAACATGGTCTTATTTATCCAAAGCATATTTGGCTTTGTCTTTTTTGTCCTCTCCAGAATGGAGAAATCTACAAGGATTTTGAACTTATGACCAGTGTTAAAGAAAGAAACAAATTATTCCATTAATGTCCTAGTCATAAAATCTAAAGTGGTTGCTCTTGCATCTCAGCTCCCCTCTGGATGCAGTCGTCAAGGGGTAAAATGCTGTACACCTGTAACCTCTTTGGTCACATTCTTTCTGAGTGAGGTGCTACACCATTGGAGTAACTGTTTTCTCCCCCCCTCTTTTTCTGCCATTGTTACTTTCCAAACACAGGTTTTCACTGAGCACTTGACTTTAGGCATATTATTTAACCAAGTGTTTATCAAACACCTGGAAAATCACTCTCCTTTAAAAATTTTATGATGGAAAAGCAATTACCCTTTAAACCACATTTCAAAGTCACTTCCCAGGAATCCTTTGGAAGCAAACCTCAGCTTTCTTTTCTTCTTAACACCCAGTATCACCCAGCAAGCATGTAAACAATTGCTGATTTTATTCAGTAACAAAATACAGATAATGAGTTTGTTCGGTTTTTTTACAATCCACAGCTATCAGTAACTGAAATCCTTAAATTCAGTGGGATGGTGCTAGTTTCAAATATTTCTATTCCTCACCAGTGTTTAAATTTGTACAATTATTAGAGCCAAGTATGTCTTAAGCTTTTTCCTTACACCAAAAGCAGAGCAAATATGAATCAAGGTCCTCGAGTTTCAAGATGAAACAAAACAAATTTCACAGTCTGTATAAGAAAAAAAAAATATGGCAAGGAAATGAAAAAAATAGACTAACAAGCAAGAAGCAACCCAACTGTGAATGTCTAACAGTCTGTGTTCATCTGAGTACAGAAAGACACCCAGCCATTAGAATTTTGAAGGTGCATTAGGCACTAGACAAAGATGCAAGAGAGTTGCACAGAGGATTGCACAAGAGGTCTGCCCTGGTGAGGTTAACTTCATTTTTCACTCTGGGGAGCAACACACAAAGGCTCCACCCCCACAACACAAAACACTGTAGGGTATTTTGAAACAGGGATCAGAATTTAGTTTGGCCAAGAAAAGGACAGAAACAGGCAGTGAAATCCCAGTCCAGATTCACATCCCAACTTCCCAATTTGCGTATTGAAAACTGCTGAAGTCTAGCTAATTTGTGCTAACTCGTCATGCCATCACATTTCTGATTTCTGAGCCACGTTAATCACCATTTACTCAGTTGATCTGAGCACAGCCACAAGACTATCTACTCTCCCACTCTGTGGCCAAGGCTGGAGGTGGTGAGCTCACCAGTTAGTCCTTCCCTCCCTGCCTCCTTTTCCTCTCTAAATTAACAAACACCAAGAACAGCAACCAGAAGCAAAGGGACCACAGTTCAGAATTACCTTTTGAAGTTTTCACACACCAACATAGGCAACAACCAGAACTTTTATACAAGCTCGTTAGTGTAAAACTGTCCACATGATGCATGGAGAAGCCCCCCAGGCTACACAACATCCACTAGGTAGGCAAACAGCCTCTCTAGAGCACAAGTTTGCTCTATCACATTCTTGTCCCACCACGATGAAAGATGCTGAGATGCAAGACTGCACTCTCAGAGAACAGCAGGAGGGGCTGCTTGGTGAGGGGGGGACCAGAAGGGCAACCCCAGCACCAACCTCAGCCACAAGGACCTCAAACCCCCAAGTACCTGAACACAAAGGGCAGAGGCAGATCCTTCCATGGCCCTGGACACAGTAAGGAGCGAGCCAGATCCAAGGGGTCCAAGCAAAAGCAGCAGCAGACAGGGCTACCAGTGAGGGTTAGAAGAGAGTGGGTGCAGAAGGAAGAGGAAAGTGCTCCCACCTGCTCTTAAATGGAGCCCTGGCCACCTGGCTCTGATGTGTGGGTGGAGGTCCCAGGTGGAACCTCTCTGGGCAACTAAGGTCCTCCCTAGCTCTGCCCCAGAGCGGTCAGATTGGTTGCAGGTGGGAAGCTGACAAGATTACTGGAGCTCATTCCCCATGCTTATAGGATTTAGAAAATTTAAATGTCCTGAGTAAAATTTTCCTTGTCCCAAAGCATCAGCAACTTCTATTGCATAGAGTTATTCCTGCAGCGCTTAAGAACCATTCTTCTGAAGCCTTAGAACAAAAGTGCCTGAGTAATCCTGAAAAATCATTAAGTATGAATCCATCCAAAATATTTCCCATCATAATCAGTTTCCAGCCAGAGACCTTATATTTGCTCTCCCATGCCCAAGGCAGCTGACAGGGCGGCTCACCCGTTTCCCCCAGCCCGGGAAGCACTTTCCACCACACCCAGGGTTTCTTACAGGTCAAAGCTTTACTTTCAATTATGAACCTTGGGCAACATGTCAAACAAAACAGTTCTTCGTTTAGTTTGGGCTACTGCCCCGCCTCTGAAAATCCTTCCTTTCAGTTTCTCTGGTGTGGGGACTATTGCAGGACATTGCCTGAAACTTCAACTGGACACGTTTCAGACGTATTGTAAATGTACAGGGCTGGCTGGCTAGAGGTCTATTCAGCCTGACCTGCCTTTTGTGGTGAGAAAACTCTAGTGCAGAATCCTCATCTCTCCATAGCCTGGACTCTCACAGCTTTCAGGCTTCAGAGCTTTGCCTGGTGATGCCAGAAAACTGAGGAAGAAATGTCCTCCACACGTGTAGATGTCCTGATGTCCCTCAAATCTCTACATCTCCCAGAGACATCAAACCTGATGCTGTACAAACTGAGTTATTGACAAAGCCAAAAGCTGTTCCCAGGTGCCCATCGGAGGAATCTTTTATGGCAAATTTTTTGACAGATATGGGAGCAAGAACAGGGTGTGGATCATCTGCCCAGATCAGCTACCCATATTTTCCTTTCCTGATATTCTGTAGGGCATCACAGCTTGTGAAATGTTCCTATTTTATTCTCTGCTTGTAGTGAACATCTGTAATACCAGCATACCAAAGTACTTTCTTTGACTCACAGGCCCTATGGCTTTCTCCCTCATCCTAGCTACCAACACCTGCTACCAGAACTGTCCACATAAGCAGGACAGAAAGACTTTCTGACCATTTCCTGCAGCCACATCACTGAACCCCCTGGCTATATAGAATAAAAAATTCCAGATAAGGAAATCAACCTATACAAATAGCTGGCTTAAATTAAAGGTGATCTCTTCAGGTCAGGCCAGCAGCTTTGCCTTTTCCAGTCAAGCAAATCTGATGCTGTGGCCAGCTCTAGCAGTGGCTGCTGCATAGCTTGGCCCGAGCGCTTCCATTACTGTGCCTCCATTTCCCTTCCCACCCATCTGTCTTCCCTGTTCAGGGTATGAATTCATTGAGTAAATGACTCCCCATGAATTAGTGCAGGACCTGGATGAAAAAAGCTCTCTGGTCTTTCACACAGAAACATACTAACAAATAAGAAATATATGGCAGGGATCTTACTTTATGGCAGGAGTCTTACCATAACCTCAGCATCTGATGCATTGCTCTTATTTTCTTTTTTTTCTGTTAAATATTAAACCATCAAGGGACAGATTGCTGTACTAACCCTGTAATATAACAAGACATTACAAATACTCCCTCCCCCCCAAAAAATATTGCAGCATTTAGGTACATGAAATAATTTTTTAGAAGATAAAAGTAGTTTTTCTTGGACCACGAGACAGGACAAAAGTAGGATTGTCAGCATCTGACTCACAAGTGACAAACTCATGGTGTCTGAATGGAATTCTTTTCAGCAGGGAGCTGGGGGTGGGGGTCGGGGGGGTAAATTAACATTCTGAATTAGATTTTTATGAACCATGAATATAAGCATTGACAAAAAGAACCTTCATAGCTGTGTGCTTTCCCTGGCTTTGCTCTTTATTCCCAAAGCTGCTGTGACAGCTTATTCATTCCCTGAGATTGTTTATTCCTGGTAAAAAGAGCACACCCAACCCACAGCAGCAATACATGCAGATAAGCAGTTTTCAACCCAGAAGGGTAAAGAAATACTTCTAGAAGCCCACAAAGGGACAGTGCAAAAAGCAATTTCATATGCATTGATCTGAAATGTGCATAATTTCTGGAAAGATCCTCACTGTGACTGGAAAAATCTAGGGGCTAAACAATGTTTAAAAGATTGAAAAATTCTGATGTAGACCAAACAGTATTTTTGATGCATAGGCAATAGATCTTTGATAAGAACATCAGCTATATGTGATAAATGGAAAATCTGGGGCTACTAATCTGTTTGATAATGTTTCTTGAAGCCAAGGCCTTACTATAAGAAAATCTGTCCACATGGCAACTTTGACTTAGCATCTTCCTTTTATACTGTTACGGTGTGTAGTTTACAAAGTCACTGGTGTCCTCACAGTTTGGCAGTTGCTGAGGCAAGGAGATTAGCCCAGCAAAGCACAGCACCATTGACCTCAGAAGAAAAACCCTCCTTGATGTCAAATCAGCCACATGATGATATAAGACCAGAAACCCCAAGTGAAGAACATGTCTAGTATGCCTGATCTACCAAGATTGTATTCTCACCAGAAAATAAGAAGGGCTGTCACTGAAGGTGATTGTGAGTTGCTGACCGTACATCATTTTTCCCCTCCTCCCGTGCCAGAAGCTGTCCATATTTATGTAAAAAACTTTATTAGTTTGTTTATAGTTGTATAGGTGAGGGGTCCTGGAAAATCCTCTGAAGCAAAACGTCTGAGCACCCCTAATAACCAGAGTGGGAATCACAAGCTGAGACATGTAGAACACTCTGGTAGTTGCTACATCCATATCCAACCATCTAACACCATAGGTACTAGCATCATATTTAGAACTCTTAATACTTGCTTTCCATCAGAAAAAAAAAATTTACATCCAATACATTTTGAGACCTTTTATACAGCAGCCACTATTACTAAATTTAATTATTTCATCTAAAAACTGAAGAAGCCGTGTCTTCCAAAAGTGGTTTCCTTGTGGTTGTTAGGTTATTAACCTCTTTAGCAGGGAAAGAAATTCAAAAGCACTGTTCACTTATGAAGGATCTCATTTCTCATCTGTGGAATGTGGAGAATTTCTCAAAGGCAGAAAAGTATTAAGCACAGATGTCCTTCCATTTATTATCCTCAAGACAATGCATATAATATATTAGTCAGGTTTGGAAAACTTCTTGCCAACTGGTGATCTGCAAGAGAAACCTGCAAATAATTTAGTGAGGATTGGTTATAGGACTGTCTATAGTTAATACGTAACACACAAACATCTGCTTGAAGAGCTGTTGATAAACATTGCTATACAAAGCCAAAGGTTATTTTATGCCTGCCCCTGAGAACTGCTGTGATGAACTAAGAAGAAAGACCTTTTCTTCTCACCATGGTTACACCGCTAAGGCCATAAGTATATTTATCTGTCTACACTTGGCCTGTATCTGGGGCTAAACTATAGCAGCTTTTCTATCACTCGAAGACCCTGACCCAGCAGAGAAAAGGGATCAGAAAAAGGAGAGAGGACCCAAGGGTTGAAATGAAAATGAACTCATTTTATTCATAATGAAACACCCAAACCAATGCCAATGCCAATATAAAGTATACACAGTTATACTCAGCCCAGTAAAGGTACAGCAGGCACAGTAAATGGGAAGGCAGTCCTCATGAGATGGAGGAGCACAAGCAGGAGACCCTCCCTGTCCTCAGCAAAGTCCCTCCCTTATACTGAGCATGATGTTGTTGGTATGGGATATACCTGTGAGCCAGCTCGGGTCAGCTGCCCTGGCTGACTCCACGCTGCCAATTGACTGCACACCATGCCTGGCCTATGATTCTGTCCCAGTGACACCAGGACACTACCCCAGGATACGATTCAGGGACAGACCTATGCTCAGAGGCAAATGAAAATGAAACAAAACATAAAGACCTATAGCATGGGCTCTAGGATGCTTCCCAGAGATGGGATATTCTGACCTTGGATTTCCTTCAATATAGAAAGAAACAAAGGCATCCTCTCCCTTGGTGAACAGTCTGACTAGGATGCTTTTATGGAAATTAAAACCTTTATCTTCAGCTGTTTTAAAAGGAGTGGCAGCTGTGACTGAATTTTGTGAGGAACCTAATTCTTTCAGTATATATCAGGTATTTTCTAAGAACGCCTACAACTGGTTGCACCACCAGTGAGGCTTTTTATTGTTTGGGTTTTGAGGTGGTTTTTTTATTTGAGGGACTCATCATTTATGGCAGTATGTACCACCACTTGATGGCATCACCTGCCAGCTCCATTCAGACTTGTATATGCCTTTGAACTGGCTTGCACGGACAACTCTTATGCTCCATTTTGGAGACCCCTGTGCTACAAGATCAACTGTTCCTGAGGACATCGGGGAGAAAATGTGCTGTTTAAAGATCTGGATGTGTTTCATTTCCATGCTAACAGCTGGGTTGCTAAGTCCTGTGAAGATTATGAAGAAGAAATGCTCAGAGATACAACCGCAGGCACCTGGAGAACTTCACACCAAGCAGGAAAGCTCTTAGAGAAGTCAAGTTCCTCCAGAGCAGCTTAGCCAGCTTTTTTCAGAACACTTTTGGTTGGAGGTTCCTAAGCTGTTTACTTGCCTTTGCCACTGCACTGCTTGCCAGTAGCAGTAGCAGACAGCTGCCTTTTGTAGATTATTATTAAAAAAAGAAGGTGGAAAATACATGCCAGTTTTCTCAGAAGTTCTTTCCAAGTTTCTGAAGTGTACAGCAGTTGGCATCCCCATGAGCATTACCACCTGTAACTTCTTTCTCATTATGCCAACAGTGGGAATAAAAACCCAGACTACAGTCTCAAAGCCCCTCAAATGAAAGGACCTCATCCATTAGCTTGTCTGGTGATCCTTGGTAGCTTAGCCACAAGAGGAGCTGTGTAACATGCTTCAGCCGTGCGTCAGCCAGCCAGGGGCTGCTCACAGCATGGCAGGAGAAAATGGAGAAAGCCAGACTAATACTGCCCATAGCTATGACTATCCTCAGGGAGGGTAGTCCTGAGTTGTGCTTAGGCAGGAAAAGATTACCGTGGCAGTGTGGTTGTGTCAGGACAAAAGCTTTCCCATCATTCTTAAAGTGTGGGAGGCCAGTTCTGTGTCATACCCCTTCAGAGTCCATTACATCTGGTTTTGGCTTTATCAAATTCATGATGCCTTTGTTGTCACCACTCCAGTCATATAGTGGTGGCTATCAAGTCACCAACAAGTGGCTGCAGCAAGTAATTCTGTAACTCAGGAGATGCATCTGCTACTCATTCCTAGGCAGTCATTTGATTCCACCAGGTTATATAATGAATTTAAGTCTGCCAAGAATGAACAAGAATCCTATAACAAAAGTGGAAACCTGTTTCACAGACTAGATCAAAACAGGAAGGAATGATGGAAAGAAACTGTTTCTAAACTGAACTTCACACATTCCAGTTGTGAAGCTTGGCAGACAGTCAAGAGACTGAGAGGAGACTCTGGTCTGGGTAAAGGGAGAACCTTGTCACAGCAAACTCCAGAGCATCACAGCTGGTAGCCAATGGCACAGACCCCTACTTGGAATAAGGCTTTCAGTCATGCATTAAGAATGACAGTTTCTGAGATGGCAGATTCCAAATGTCAGCAGGAACCTGAAGGCTTCTTTGCTTGCCTGAGCCCAGACTGACTCTTCATCAACAGCATGTGACTTCTGGGACCAGCAGTTAAACGATCAGCAGAAGTTGATATGCTGTGATTTATGAACCATTATATTCCACACTGCAGATCCCAAGCATGCAAGGACAGGTGAGGATTACAGATTTTCCCAAGGGAGAGAAATCAGTGACAAACAGAAGGAGCTTCTGACCTGCTTCTTGGCTGTGCACTGCCCCACAGCTTTATGGAGAAGATAATTCTTATGTGGACCAAGGCTCTGTGCCACTCCAGAGGGGATGATGTTTGACCAAAGATAGAAAGAGTAAATCCTTAGCAGGGAAAAAAGTAGTTGGTGCTGTACTGACTCATCTCCCATCGGTTCAGGATTTCATGTAGGATGAGTAACTGGCTGCAGTCTACTTATTTTTCATTAGTTGCTCCTAGAACAGATACATGTGATGCTTCATTCTGCAAACTGAGCAAGATGTGCTACATAGTGGCCACATTTTCCTTCCATTCCTAAATTCCTGGGTATCTATAGATGTATGTATCTGTGTATCTATATGAATCTTCATAAATTTTATATATGCTGCATGTATGTTAATGAGATGCACTGACAATTCTGTAATGATGTTTTGTGCCACCAGAAGGCATCTCGAACATAATGGATGTACCTTGAGCATTTTGTTCCAACAGAGAGGAGCCATCTTCAGTAAGACCAGAACACAAGCAAATATATCTTTGATGCTGGTCTCTTTCTAAGCATTGGACCTTTTTAAGGAGTAATCCTATATTTGGGAATAGCACTGACCTTGAAATCACTGGTGGGCCATGTCTGGGGCAGCTGAAAATAAAACTGCCTTTGAATCTGCCTTGAAGTCTTTGGAACCTTTGGACCATTTGGGTGCTGGCACCCAGATACTGGCCCTGATTGTTGGTAATGCTCTGGGCTCTGTAATACAGTTGCTGAATTTATCATTCTGCTGTAGCATTGAACTCAACCACTGACCTTACTAGCACCTGTTTGAACCTCTGTGCTCTGCGTATCATAAGAGAGAGGGTGAAAGAGTTTAGGGTCAAACTGCAGATGTGTTTTCTGCATCCATTTCATTCATTTCAGATCTGTTTTCTCCATCTGCAGAGCTCCAGCTTCTCAGCACTATTTAGGAGGAGGACTTGTAGACTGCAGGGTAACAGTGCTGCTGGCCTCTAGCTCTGTCTTCATTGCCAAAAAAGAAAAAAAAAAAATCCTTGCAAAATACACATAGTGGTGAGAAAGAGATTCCAAATGCTGAGGAGCTTGTTGCTGTAGCTGCCCTGTTGCCTTTTAAAGGTAAAGCTCAGCAGAGTCAGAAAGGAAATCTGACTCTGAGTTGTTTTAACCATGAACCGTTTCTTTCTGTGGAGCTATGCAACAGACTGGAACTCAGGCAGTAAAAAGTGCCTGCGCTGCCACCCACCAGATGTCTAGAAGGTGGTCTGCTATGCTCACACTCACAGAATTAATAGGATGTCTCTACTTACAAAACTGGGATAATGATATCTGTCTTCTGCATACAAGAAACCAACCCTTCAGTGCAGCTCCTTCTTATGGACTTTATAACCAAGTCCTAATTACTAATCAAACCTCTTCAAAAATTTACATTGAATGAAGTACAAAAGGAGTATTTAACTGGCAGAATACCAGTACAGAAAACCAAAGGCAGAGAGGTGCAAAAGGAGACGCAGACAATGCGCATGATTTTAGTGACTAATGTGTTGCTGGTATTTCAAACTCAGAAGACTGCATGTGTGCTACTTTCCCTATTTGTAGTAGATGAGAAAATCCAGGTTCTATGCACTTCAATTTTAATCTGTTTCATATGAAACAACTATTCCTTTATATTTAGTGTCCAGTTCACTTGCATTTCTCACCTAATGGCAAAAGTAAGGCTAAGCTATTCAGTAACTGAATGTCATTTCTGGAGCCTAAACCTTCAGTCTCGTCTCAAACTATGTCCCATTACAACTCAGATAATGAAGTGTCTGAGAAGTGGTGGATCAATCCCTTAAGTGTTCAAATAAAAACTGTATTTTTTTCTATTTCACTTGTGAAAAAATGTCTCAAAACAAGATTTTTGTGCTATTTAAAAGTTGCCAAAACAATTTCTTTTGAACTTAATTAAAGAAAATCACGATTTGCATCTCACTGGAGCATTTGTACCAGGACACCCACTGGGAATGAAATTCCTTGTCTAGAATATAAACCCTTAAAAATATGGATACATAATGGAAGGACTGATACATCTTTAATGGTGACAGTGCCAAGGTAATAAAACCTAACACCACAATGTTACCCCTTTATACCAAAAATATACAGAAATAAACAAATAGAACATGTTGAGAAATTATACAGAAACTGTTAAACATTTTAAAGTGTAATAAAAATGCCTTTGGCCCATTAAATGTACTCTACTGACTATGGAAACCAGTGCCAAAAAAGTATCAAAGCTTTTACAAAGAAAAAGAAATAAAAGGAAAAGGTCCAAGAACTTGGTAGTGTATGTCCTCACTGGATAATTAAATGAATGTGCTGGGCATAACCCAGGAAAAAGTACATAGCCTGTTTCATCTTACAGAAACCCATGTGCACATACATGCACGTGCATATTATCTATATATATTTACACCCACAGGCACATTTGATAGAGGTGTTAGAAGCCACGTGCTAATTTGGCAGGGGTATGATGCAATCAGTTAGTATTCTGCCTGTATCTATTCAATAATTTTTTCAACTTTGTCTAAAAGTTAAAACATTCTAATGTTACTTTAAGAAATCACCTATTAAAAAAAAAAAAAAAGAATAATCTTTTTCTTTCTCTCCAGTATTTTCACCTCTAATAGTTAAGTGAGTTTCTGTTCACAGGCAGATACAAAGGAGAGTCTCACAGTCCAAAAAAAAAATTTCTTCTGAGCACTGAAAACTCCTGGGACACAGATATTATTTTTATTTTTCCAGTTTTGCAAAAGCAGGAGATCCAGCTTAGAAATAAGTCTTATTTTATCTCAGAACTGATTTATAGCTAAAAAAAAAAAAAGGACAAAAAAAGATGTGTATTATTCCATCTTTATTCACACATATATCTCCATCACTTATGCAGTGAATTCATAAGGCAAAATCCCAATCCCAGAATCAACCATTAAAATTACACCTTCTGTAATATACTTTCTCAAAAGTAGCAGATTGTTAAGCTTTTTCACATGCTCTACTAAATGCCAAAACCAGCCCACGACATGCCAACCTCTCTGCCACGTTTGAATTGCGGTCCATTCGACTGAACCTCTTGGAGGATGACAATGGGCTCTTCTGCCATGTTATTCTCAAGTGAGATGGTTTTGTAAGGACCCAAAAGGCATAACCCACCTCCCGGAGTCACTCTGATTTTACTTTAGTTTGGGTCCTTTTAGTATCACTATTATAAAATAAATCAGTATCATGAAACAGGAGGATTGGAGTATGACCGTGCAGGTGAAGGGGAAATTGATGACTTTCTTGGAAAAATACAAAGGCAAAAGAAATGCAGATGAAGATTTTCATGTTGCCACTTGAAACAGCCACAAAAGGTTGGGAAGTCACTAGAGTGGGATTTCTACAGCAACTTTATATGCTCCTATCTTTGTACAAGAATGGTAATTTAATCTCTTTACAGTGACTTCTACCGTGACCTCTGGAAGGCATCATGATAAACTCAGAATGGGTCTATGAAAAACATGTTTGAAAGATTCATAGCTAATCAGATGACAAAAAGTTTGGCTTCCTTTTTGAACCAGGTGGAAGAGATTTCACATAAAGCCCACGCCATTTCATTTTCTTGTGTACAAACACAAAGCAGCTGAGCTCCAAGTGACTTTGAATCACTAAATGGTCGGCTGATTTTGCCCTTTACTTAATTTCATTTCTCTCTTGCCATTGTATTTACTCATCTTTCAGCTGCTAAGCTAACATGGGGCACGTTACCTTAGCGGAGTTGTCCATGAACACTACTATGTAGGGCTGCAATTGGGTTAAAACAAGATGTATGGGCGCATGGAGGCAAGAATATAGAGATTCTTCCCTATGCTTATTCTATTGGTTTTGGCCAATGAAAATAATATTTTACTGAAGGGTTTGAAATATTATGAATGGCACAAACATAGGATTTCAGATTCAGTCTCTTATACAGCCATTTTTTCTTCAGTTATATTATCAGAAACACGTGTAAGTAATAATAACACAAAGTAGTTGACAGAAAGAATCCTATAATATGGATTAGCAGCACAGATAGTGTCTTATCAGCCAAACCAAGAATAAGAATAAACAAAGATATAAGAATTTAATAGAGAAAATGTGGCAGCTGGCATAAATCAAAGGTGGGATGAATGAAGGGCTCCCAGAATTATTCCAGATGGGTTCTTCTGCTTTAGCAATAACTGCAGAGCCCACAGTGTTGATCCTACATAAAGTATTATCAACAATATGTGTAGCTCAAGCTACTAAGATAATATACTTCCCACTATCCCGTTATTTCATTTGCCAAGCTACTCAGTCATTAACTGCTCTTGTGTTTCGTCATTTATTTAACTTCCACATTTTGTAATATTTTCATTCACACCTAAAATCATAGAAGACTATTGATGAAATAGAAGGTGTTTTGATATGATATTTTCAGCAACATTTCCAGGAAAGTGTGTAAAATTATGTATTAATCCAGTTAAGTCCTTGCTTTCCATCAATAAAAGCATTTCTTGCACACAAATGCACAAAAATTTGTCTAAAAGCATGAAATAAAAATCATCCTTCTTTATCTGCTTCATCAGATCACAGGATAATTCAGTTTGGAAGGGACCTAGGGAGGTATCTAGCCTAACCTCCTGCTCCAACTGGGGTCACACTGAATTACTCAGGACTTTATTCAGTTGGGTATCAAAATGCTTCAAGAATGAAGACTAGACAACCTCTCTAAGCAACCCAATGTCTCAATAAGATAGAAATTCCTTAAATGCAATGCAATAAATCTCATGGCCAAACCCACAAGCTGCACTCTTCTTAAGGTGTGCATCCTCTTACTACATTTCTTCAAAAGCCAGAGAGTTAAAAAGAATGGAAAAAAGTTCCCATCTTGGGTCTTCTGTTTCCATTTTTCATCCACTTATTTTTTCATTAGTTTAACTCTATAAAGTTTATCAATGTGAAGCTTTTCATATTTATGTTCCAAAAAATGCATGTTTGAAAATCAATAGGTTTTGGGGTGGTTTTTTAAATCCAAGATTTTTCTCTCATCAGTTGGATGTGAACTTACCCAAAACCCCTGGGGGATGCATACACTGATTCCAGACATATGTCTATTGTCCACAGCATGTGTAACAGCAATAATAACACCACCAGCCCGGTGTTTGTGCTGAGACTGCTGCCCTTCCTGTGGCCAACTCTCAACAAATACAAATACTCAGCTAAAATTTCCAGTATTCTTGCAAGCAAAGCTCATCTGGACCATTTTCAGCCATGGCTGTTCTGATGCAACCAAAAAGATCACATGGTAATTTCAACTCTTTATGCTCTAGCAGACTTAGTCAGCTAGAGCTCTCTTATACAGCACTTCTATTTTTCCTGTGTGCCTGTGATAGTTTTTTCAGTTTCTCCCCAGTGGTGGTAGGAAAGGACCTAATTAGGGTCATGAAACTTCTGCTGGGTTGCAGAGAACTTGAAGGAAAGGTCCTGCTAGTTGGCTATTTTTATTTTTTGGCATCATTAGATGTCTGGAAAAATGCCCTGAAAAATTGAGCCCAGGCACATTGACTTGAGAAATTGTTATATATTAACCAGAAATTTCCTCTTTCCCCACCTACTTGTACAATTTTTAACAGTGGAATATATTGAAACATGCAGAGAACTGTAAAACAGCCAAGTGGACTTACATAAAAATCACTGAAATGATCCACTCCTGCAGTAGAATAAATCAAAGGAAATATCAGCTAGGAGAGAGGACATCCAAAGAAAGTGACTGCAAACCACCAGTTAAAACTGAAGTTTGATAGCCCTTTCAGTTCCCCTTTCTCTATTCTCGAATAGCCAATGACATTTTTTAGATAAAGAAGTTTTTCTCTGTTAATTACTTTGCTTTCAGAAGAACTCCCGTGAAATCCTTTTTACTTTCCATTCTCTATAGAAAAAGAAAAAGTCCTCCTGTGCCTTGGACCAGCACAGAATGTTTGCAAGCTGATCACTTCAAGGTCACATTTGTCCTTTGGTGTCACATGCACTTCAAGCTGGTTAGCAAGCATCTCTTGGAAGATGTGACAAGTGTTGAAACACGCGTGACAAACTTCATTCTTCTGCCAGATTGCTGTGTTTTATAGCCCAACATCTTTTGTCTGTGGGGAAGAAGGAAGCAGAGTGCCTCAGCGATGAGGGCAAGGTTGGAAACTGTGACCAGAGCCCCAGTGTGCTGGCAACTGTTACAAGTCCAGGGAGCTGAAATGGTATTTCTGAGAACTGCCATTCCCGTTGATAACTATGTATTCCAAGAAAACTCCCAGTATAGTGGCTGTCGTGAGCAAAGACTGCATGCTATAAGCAGCAGATGAGCTAACCTTTCTGACTTTTGGGGCATATTTTGTTTGGCCCAGAGCTGCAGGCAGAGGTGGCTGCCCCAGTGCAAGAGGCAGCGATGGGTACGGGGTGGAGGGGTGGCTCCTGCCCTGGCAGCTGAGGATGCAGAGAGAGGGCAGCACTGAAAAGTTCATCAATGAAATGATGATCGTGACCAGGCTTCTCCCATCTGCTCCTCTTCCATGGTTCATGCTGAGACTGGGAGCTCACCAGCGATGCAACGCCAGAGGTTTCAGCTTCAGCCCCCGCTGCCCAGGCAGGCTGTGGTATGGAGTGGATGGGCAACTTTTCTGCCAAGAACAGGCAGACAGGGAGCCCAGGAAACTGCTGCACACATCTCAACCACCTCTCTTGCTCCAGCTTCTCAATTTTGGTGTTTCAGAAAGAAAACAATAACAGTCCTAGCGAGCAGTGCAGCGATCACTTTACCTGCTTCCCACAAAATGCTGTCAGATCGTGAGTTTTGGCTGTGCTAGCATTTGACTAATCATATCAAAGTCCTTGCCTACACTGTTGTTCCTATTTTTACACCCCCCACCCCCCCCAATATTATTAGTTTCAGATTTCACTGATTTGTTTACTTTTGAATTAAAGACGTTGACATTTTGAAGCCACTTTTTATTTCCTATCCTGGCAATATTCAAAGGAGGACTACACAGATGGGCAAATAATCATATCGAGATCTGAGCTAACGCTTTCCTTCATCTCAGGCCACTTGGGTAAACTCACACCACATGCCAGCGTAAACTATTCTTGTAACGAGGGCTGTAAATCCCTGCTGAAACTTATTTAGGAAGGGCAATTTTGGCTATGCTTAAGTGCTATACATTAAATATATTACAGGTGAAATCTGCTGGGAAGGGCTCTGACATTTATAAGTTACACAGAAGGTATATATTACAGAGGCTTCAAATTCTGAACAAATGTAATAGAAGATAGCTTTATATAGGAATTTTACCTGCAATCTCTTCAAAAAGGAAAAAAAGTCTCCAAATCCCTTTCGATTTTATGGCTTTTGTTTTGTTTCATTTTTTGGGTGGTTGCATGTTCCCCTGCAATGCTACAGGCTTGGGGAGGAGTGGCTGGAAAACTGCCCTGCAGAAAAGGACCATGGGGTGTTGGCCAACACCCACCTGAACATGAGCCAGTGTGAGCCCAGGTGGCCAAGAAGGCCAGCGGCATCCTGGCTCGTGTCAGAAATAGTGTGGCCAGCAGGAGCAGGGACGTGATCGTGCCCCTGTCCTCAGCATGGGTGAGGCCACACCTCAAATACTGTGTTCGGTTTTGGACCCCTCAGAAACTGAGGTGCTGGAGGAGCAGGTCCAGAGAAGGGCAACAAAGCTGGTGAAGGGTCTGGAGAACAAGTCTTCTGAGGGGCAGCTGAGGGACCTGGGCTTGTGTTTGCCTGGAGCAAAGGAGGCTCAGGGGAGACCTTATCACTCCCTACAACTACCTGAAAAGAGCTTGTAGTGACCTGGGGGTTGGTCTCCCAAGTAACAAGTGATAGAGCAGGAGGAAAGGGCCTCAGGTTGTGCTGGGGAGGTTTAGATTGGACATTAAGAAAACTTTCTTCCTCAAAAGCATTGGAACAGGCTGTGCAGGGAAGTGATTGAATCCCCATCCCTGGAGGCAGATGAGGTGCTGAGGGACATGGTTTAGTGGTGGACTTGGCAGTGCTGGGTTAATGGCTGGACTACATGATCTTAAAAGTCCTTTTGACCATGAATGACTTTATGATTCTATTCATCCTGCAGGCTCTCTGACAGCAGGGATTTGTTTTGCTTTCATGGTGTTTGATTCTTCAGTCACAAGTGTTTCCATTGTATATGTCAAGGAAATAAAAATATATAATCTGAATCATTTAAAGGGATTCAGGATAGAAAAGCTTACACCCAACATAGCTACACATCTTTTCTTATCTAGATTTTTTGCTTCTCCGCAAAAAGGAAGATTAATATCAAAAAGGTCTATAAGAATAATCTGATTTGTTGCACAATTTGGCCTATGTAATCTGTCTGTCTGTCTTTAGTATTCTGACCTTTTTTGTTCTCTGGGCTTTGGATTTTTGTTTACTAAATAATACACCAGCCACCGTGCACTCTCCTGTCAATTTCTATCATTTCAGTTTCAAATTAAAACCAAATTTACTAGGTGCATCCTTCTTGCATGAAACTCCAGTGGCTTTTACAGCAGAAGTGGTTTAGCAGAGCTCACTGATGCTTTGCGCTTTGGAGTCTCACAGCACTATCCACAGATCACTCCCAAGCAGCCAACCTCTCATCTCAGCCCTTAAATCACTTGCTGCTACTCCCTATTTTCCTGCTTTGACCACCATTAAAAAGGAGAAGAGCTGCCACTATGAAAGTAGGGGAATGTATTGGTCCATGCAGCAACCTTTGCTCCTTAGTGGATGCATGAGGAGAAACTATGGAGCACTACCTGATAGTACTTAAGCTGTTGTCACCTATTGTAAGTGACACCTCTGCATGAATAGCAACTGATACCCTTGTCCAAGTTCTCTGTAATTTGCTGGTAGTGTTAAAATCCTTATATTTCTTCATATGTTAAATGACACCTCAATTATTAAAAGCAGGCATTGTCTCACTTGAGGGTGAGCTGACGTGCATTAGTCAATGCCAATTATGTTTCATGTTCACAGCATACAGTGGATCTGAAAGGCTGCAATGCCATTTTGAATTCAAGTTTTAGCATAATTACAGTTCATGCCCTTAGTGGTAGCATTACCTATGAAAAGTTAGGAGGAGGATCAAGTGCCATGGCATTGTACATCTGTTTTGAAGCCAAAATGCATTGTGGAGTTGGTTACTTTACACTCAGGCATAGAATAACCGTGGCTGGTTGAGCCAAAACCATTTCTTAGAGACATCTTACAACTTTTTAATATATCTGTAATTATTCATACAGTGATTGCCTGAAGATACCTTTTTTTTTTTTTTTTTTTTTTTTTCCCAAAGCCTTCATTAAGTTTTTCTTTCCATGTCTAAAAGAGTCAGAGCCGGAGGCAAGCTAAATTTCTCATGATCTACTTGCTGTGACAGTCTGACAAATTTCTGACATTTTTTGTTGAAGACTTCTGGTTCCCAGGCAGTCTCACTGAATGCTTCAGTGGAGAGTTGACTCTTCCTTTGAAGTCCAAGTATGTTTTCCCTGGATCTCCATTGAGAACATACTTTTTGGCATGTCTGCTTGTGAATGATGATTTGGCTTTGTTGCCTTTTCATACAGCTTGATTGTTTTTAAAGGCAAAAGGGAAAAAGTATTGAATGGTGCTTCCCTTCACCATTTTCTATACAGTGATTATACATCGTGAGGAGAAAGGGAGTCTAGGCTGCTGTATGGTTAACTGTAAAGTGATTGGCCTCCTTAGCAGATGTGGAAATCCTTTTGATCTCTTTACCACCAAATTGCAGTTCTGGCATACTATCATAATAAGAGCCACGTGAGAAACTAGATTTTTGGCATACTAATACATCACGAAACATACTGATGAGGTTAGATTTAGTTAGCAGTGTGAAGAGAGTCAAATTGCAACTAAATTCCTTGTACATCACTTAGTTCTCTTTCCAGTTTGCCCCTATATCTTTGCTACATGCAGACTCTGTATGTTTTAGGTGGCTACCAAATTTATGTAGCTGGTGATCCTCTGGGGCATGAGATTCTGTAAATACTGTTGTATTTACATCAGAATCCCCTTTTTTTTAAAAAAAAAAAAACAAACAACCACCAATAACAACAAAAACAAAGGAAAAAAAAACACCACCACCACAAAAAAAAAAAAAAACCAACCAAACAAAAAAACAACCCAACCCAACTAAACCACTGCTATTTGGCTCCATCTATAAGTTTGGTTCATGTGGTCTAGATGATGCTAGAAATCTGTTCAGCAATGCTGAACATATCAAAGTAGCCTGGGGTAGAGGTGCATTCATAGCCAACTGTTGCGAGCTGGATTGTCCCATATCTTTGGATGGAAGGAATAAGAGTTTTTAGCACCACGTTTAAACACAGGTCCTAGTTGACAGAGGCATGTGGGATTTTTTTTTTTTGGTGGTGCTTGTTTTCAAATGGGGAAGGAAGGAAGGATGAAGGCATCTGTAGACGTCTTCCTAGCATTTCACACCCTAGCTAATTGTGTGAGTAGTGTGGGCATGTAGCCCCCTTACTCAAATCAAGGCTTTAAACTCCTTTTCAAATGAACACAGCAAATAAATACTTTCCATTACTGGAAGCTATCGTTTTAATTGCAAAAACACGCAGAGACCAGGAACACCTCCAAGTTCTGAGTATCGAGTTTTAGTGTATTTTACGTGGCAGGTGTTTATTTTTTTTAATCTTCTTTTTTCCACGTGCTTTGGGGCAGCTTTTAAGTCACTGGTATCATTAAGCTGCAGCATCAGCTTGACATGTTTAAACTACAGCCTGATTAAAAGCAAAATTGTATTTAGAAAGCATTCTTCTGGACGTGTGTGCGTGAGGAGCCAGCCCACTAATGGAACACCTCGGAGACATTGTGCAGGGCACAGCCACAGCTGTCTGGGGACTTTGGGAAAGGAACTCTATAGATGCACTCTCAGGCTGTTCCCCATCCGCCCGGGTTCCCGCGCGCTGTCCTGAATGGCTCGACACGTCAGAGCTGTAAACTCTGGAGAGCAAAAAGCAGCAGATGTTGTAAAAATTCCTTCTCCTCCCTTCCTACCGCTAGTGAGCTTGCTTTCCATCGCAGCGCTCGCTGAGCCTGTCGCTTTGGTGCAGATGGCCAGAAACTCAATCCTACCTGGAGCTGGGAGAGCCTCTTCGGTGTCAGCCCCGTGTTAATGAATCTGTTAAATTAGCCTGTGCTGACAAGGCGCGCTGAGAGCACTTTGTTGTACATAAGGGCTTGTATTGTTTGATCAGTACATAACTGAAAGGGCATTGATGTAAAAAGGTGCTTGTAGAGCGGTGGGAGGCTATCGGGTTAGGGCGGTGTTTGCACTGCTCAGGCATCCGCTGGGAGCGGGGCCACAGAGCCGTGCTCGACCCCAGCTCCTTAAAGAGCTCCCCTCCAGAGCTGCTTTCCCCTGCTTGCTGCCCCACAATCAGAGGTGAACAGAAAAAAAAGAAGTGTTTCAGATTCAAGTATGTTCGTCACCTCAGAAGGTGCGCGAGTTGTTCCAAACCTCTTTGAGTTCCTTATCTCTAACTTCTCATTGTGTTGAAAATACATAACATCTCCAGAGGAAGAGTAGGAGAAATGAAAATAATTGCCCCTGCTCTCAGTGAAGTTGCTCTCTGTCCTCTGCACACTTGTATTCCCACCTTAGAGTCAGTATAACCTCGGAAGCAAATTTTAAGTGTTTTGTTTTCTTTCTTCTCTGTTGATATGAAAATCTTCACTTACTCAGAAATGCTCAATTTGTGGTGTTTAAAATGTTTAGCAACAAGGTGGTGATATTAGTACCTTACACTTTTTTTTTTTTTTACTTCAGTGAAGTATTCAATCAGGAAAAAAAAAAAAAGTGGTGACTGAAAGATCAGTATCTTTATTAGTCTTGCAAAACGAGGAAATCTGGTGAGGCAGATTAACTTGAACCACAAAGCTCATCTGAAACCTAAATTCTGAAAGGTTGAGTGGTGGTGGTGGGACCTTGGAGGCACCTCATTAAAGTAAATATGTTCATTAAAGATATTAACTTGCTGAATATGTTTTCAAATGAACATAGGTGTAACGGTATATACCTGGGGTATACTAACAGAATATTTTGTTGACAGAGAAGCAGACAGGTTTATCTTGTTGCATTAGCCAGAGAAATGCTATTAAATGCAGAATTATTTTGTGTTTACAAGTAATAGAGGAGGCTCTGTATTTGGAGAAAATGGTCCTGTTTTAACTAGCTTCTAAGAGGAAAAGAAATAAAAGGAGACAGATGAACACACACCCTCAAAAAAAAATAATCCCCCAACAAGTGGGATGGGCTATGCTTTAACAAACTTACAGCGTGAGGACAGCAATTACATTTTTGTCTCAAAAGCAATGTTATTGGCTTTTAACGGAGTCAAGTGTACTTGAACATTTGTGGCCTCGATACTCTGAAGGAGTTGATTGTATCACTGAGTCAAATACCTCCTTGCAATACGTGGAGATAGTTTGGAACATAGGAAACATCCTTCTTACTCTTCTCTTCCCTAGCAGCCCCTTCAGCACTCTAGTGTTGTTCTAAAACAAGATGTCTGGAATGCAGAGAAGAGAATGAGTTTCTGTTGTGGTCAGGTGTTTCTGGATGATAGTTCAGCAGGAATGGATACAGTCAGCACTTGATGCTGAGGGAAGAAGGATGGAGCAGTTCTGTTTATGAACAGTGTAGTCACAGCACGGAGGTATTGTAGGGTGAGCTTTTGCAGGAGCCAACCCAGGGGCGTTTGCTGACAAAATCTCTTCTTGCTATTCAGAGGACCCTTCTTGGTGGCTTTGGGGAAGTCGTGGCATCCAGAGGAGTTTAACTGTGTTCACTGCAAAACCTCCATGGCTTATATTGGGTTTGTGGAAGAGAAAGGGGCACTGTACTGTGAGGTCTGCTACGAGAAGTTCTTCGCCCCCGAGTGTTCAAAGTGCCAGAGGAAGATCCTTGGGGTAAGTGAGGAGCAAGTGGCCTGTTCTTCAGGGGGAACAGTAATCACAGCATTCAGTGCTTCTCTGTAATGAAATCCCCTTTTATCTTTCCCAGTCTTCATTCTCCTAAACATACTCTGACATCCTTTTCACCAGCCATCGCACACAGCATACACTTTTGGCTCTTCTCACGATGAGCCCCTTCAGTGTCTTTGAGAAAAGGTGCTGTAGTATGCTTGGCTATCCCAGGTTTAGCTCCTGTTCTCATGAAGCTGTTCTTTAGCTGTTGTGATTACAAGATTTTCTTGAGCAAAATGCTTTTAATGAGCAGCTTTTTACAGAATCAGAGTTGGGGGGAATGAAAAAGTATAATCCTCCTTAGCTGAGCTGAGCACTGAGAACACACTGATTGGCTAAGATGTTCTGAATACTGAAATATTCCCAGTGCTAATGTAGATAGAAAGATGCATTATCCTGCCTGCCACTAGTATGGCCACTTGGAGCCTGCCAGCAGATCATCTGCTGCTTTGCTGCAGACAGCAATGTGTCTGCACTCCCGTGTAACTGGGGTCACGCAGATGCTCCGGCAGAGCAATGCTCAAAGTCATATTTGGCTCTATAGCATCTTCCAAAAGAATACAGAGAAGTCATCATTTTCTGTGTGATGTCTTCTGGTTAACTATTCACAGACTTGAGGAGATGCTAGAGATGCTGCTTTTCTTATTTCAGGGCACTGTTGTGGGCGAGATTAAAATGGAGCAGGTGGACAAATGAGTTATTAAATCTGCCCAACCTTCCAAACAAAAAAAAAAATGGTTGCTTATGACCGGTAAGGAGACGTATCATAAATAAAGCACCTCATTATGTTTCCCACCAGCAGAAATTGCCTGCACAACCCAGTTTCTAAGTAGCAGTAGGAAACAAAATGTTCTTGAAATGAATCAAGTGTGGAAGCATGGTCACCACAATCTAGTCATCACGTCAAAATAACGTCTTAATAACACTTTTCCTAATCCCCACAGGAAGTAATAAATGCTTTGAAACAAACTTGGCACGTTTCCTGCTTCGTGTGTGTGGCCTGTCAGAACCCCATCCGCAATAATGTCTTCCACTTAGAAGATGGTGATCCCTACTGTGAGACGGGTAAGAAGCAACACAACCCAAGTTTACTGCAGCTGTGTGGGGAAGCAGAGCTTTAATAAGGCTGGAAAAACAAATAAATTCCTTTTTTTTTTTTTTTTTTTTTTTTTTTTTTTTTTTTGCAAGCTTCTCTTCAGAAGCATCCCAGCAAATTCATGTAACGTTGATGTGTTGACTCAAAGCACCAACGAATGCTGTAGATGCTTTTGAGTTGGCAGCAGGAGAAGCTGGTGAGAATTTCCTCATCAGCTTTGGCAGGAGCAGGCTTCTTGTCACTGATTTTACACGTTGTTCCTCTTAAAGCCTCAGCTGTAGGCATCAGTGCTACAGCAAAGTGTTCATTTGAGGGTGACTTTAAAATAAACTGGAGTTTATGTAAATCTGGTTATTTACTAAACAAGCAAATGTCAGAGGAGCAATGTCTTTCACTCTGAATAGCCTTATTCCTAGCTGAGAGGGACTTCCAAGAATAAGCACTCTGCCCAGGAAGTTTTTTGCAGGATCAGGGATAACATCTGTTGGACATAAGCTTGAGATAAAAAAACCAAAACCAAATAGGCTAAAACAGTAAAAACCACAGTGATACAATTATAGCACTTGCAAGCCTGATGAGCAATATTACATGAAAGATGCGACTGAAAAGTTCAGAGGGATTTTGGTTTTGTTTTTAGCACTTCTAGCTAATTGTATCTTTTTTAATTATTATTATTCATATGAACAATTTTTACTTATGTTGGTTCCCTAATTTGCTTAAAACTTTCCATGTGCCCTTATAGGCTAGGAAATGAAATAGAGAGCACTTGTAAAATCATTTCCACAAAATGGGAAAGGAAAAAAAATTGTATCAAAATTGTCTGTTTTCCCACTGCATGTTGTTACCATCCATGTTAGAACCATGAGCTGGACCTTTTCTGTGTTTTTCCTTCTACGGTAAGGAGCATTGTAGTTTAACTAGAAGTGGACTGACCAGGAAAAGATGTAGCATAAAATCCTAGTGACCTGTTTGGAGCTACAGTTTCCTTCTGGGTTGATCCCATGGTTATTCGCAGCAGGAGCCATGGAGAGTGCTAGGTACTGAAAGGATGAGGAAAGCAGGCAAAAATGTATCCAAAATTTCTCTGTCAGAGCAGCTTAACTAAGTGTTGGCAGAAAGGAAAGGACGCAGTAGGTTATTGCTAGCTTAGTGACACGAGTAGGGTAATGTGTTGCTCCTATTGAATTCATGGAGCAGCAGAGGAAACAGATATACAAGCAGCATCCTCCAGTGTGACAGCATGGTGAAATTTCATCCCAAAGCAATCTGAAGCCCCTAATCTTGGCACCATTTGATGATTCAAAAATAGTACTGGAGGAATCAATAACTCCCCTTTGGGTGGAAAACTCGTGGTTGGGTTTGTTCTGCTAATATTGAATTCTCATTCCTACCACCGAATGACCCGTATGTTGTGAGGTGCATTGATTTGTGCTACTGTTACAAATCCTGTGCACAAATGCTCAACTTTTCTATACTGTGAGCAAGAAACACTGGGATAAAACGTCAAGAAGACTCCACTTCTCTCCAAGTTTATTTCTAAGATAGAAAGTTTCTAGCACAAGTCACCGTAGACGCAGTCTGTGAGGTGTTATTGGCAGTGATACACTGTAATGGCTCTGGCTCTTTAACTGGATGTTAATTTGAGATATATTGATTCTTCAAAGACTTTCAGTCCAGCTGGACTTAAGAGCCTGTGAGTAATTTTAAAGAAATAAGGACTGAATGTCATTGCCAACTTTCTTTTTTTTCCTAGTGCAACAGAGGGTTCTAATTTTAAATCTGTATTTGTAATTATAACACCATCAGCTATTAGTATTAAGGGCTTTTAATCTGCAAAATGTTCTGGGTTTGGATGTCGATGCTAAAGTTAATTTAAAAGTGCAGATGTCTACAACTTAGAAATTTTTTTTTTAAGTGCAGAGTTAGTAACCTAGTTTTGAAAATGCTGTGTGCAGGAACCATTGATAGGTGACTGTATGAGCAGTCTGCCTTGGAACGCATCTGTGGTACCGTAATTCAAGCATGCAAAAGCAAAGCAAAACTGATGCCCTTCATTCTGCCTTATCTGTTGCCCTTTCTTCAGCAGAAAAGCCAATAAACTTATCAACAAGAACCACAGGCCAACTTACACAGGCTTTAACTGTTGGAACCAGGAAAATACCAGTAAAGATTCTGTATGAACATGCCTGCAAAGAGCTGAAACAGAAGCTCATGAGACCACATCCTTCAGGATTTTTGCACAGATGTGTTCTACCATTTGACATTTTTATTGTCTGTCTTCCCCTTTAACACTTGCAAATTCGTCCCAGTAGCATGGATTAATGAAGATGATCAGTGAAGCTGTTTCTTGCCACTGGCAGCCATCAAGGGCTTTGATTTTCCAGAGCACTTGTGTTCCTCATCCTGCTGAGATGCCTCCTGTGATGATGTTTTTGAGATCATCGTACATAACATTCTTACCAAACCAAAACAGGACTTTTCTCTTGGGCTTGACACATGTGATAAGCCTCTGTTGGCTCTGCTGCAGTAAGCACTAGAGCTTCAGCAGATCTAGGAGAGAAATGAAATCTCCTTATAAGTGCCCTTGAAAACAACCTCTGGCATCAAATTTCCCTGTTAGAGGCAGAGTGTTACTAGTAAGGATGGAGTCCAGAGCTTCGTTATGGTTGCCACTCTGTCTGTATTTCATCTCCCAAGGACGTGACATTGTATGACACTATGTGTGTGCCCTGGTAGCGTGCTGATGCCAAACTGTCACCCTACAGCACTACTGCTGTTGTCTTCTGTGCAGAAAAAAAAAGACCCAACACATTTGCTTCTTAGAATGAGGTGTTTGAGAGTTGAAATAAGTGGAAAAGACCAGACAACTTGGCATGAAACTTAGGTCTGCACAGGTGGGCAGCAAAGGGCTGTGGTGACTTGTAGCCCCTGAGATGGCTCTATGCGCAGAGAAGAAAGTGTCACACACCAAGACCAGGGGGATGGGATTGGGTGTCCGTGCCTCCCACTCCCTTTAATACATGTATTTTTTTCCTGCTAGTCTGCTCTGCTCTCTCAAACTCTGCAGTCAGTGGGGAGTATGAACAGTGCCCTGCCCTTCGTTTCGGTCCCTGCTCTCTGGGCATGCTGAAGGAGCTTTTCTGTGCTGACTCCAGTGGAGCCTCTGGAGGCACCGAGTCGATCCAGTGCCTAAAAATGAATAGTGTGAATACCTTTCAGTGATTCCAGTCACTAATAACCATCCTGACACCCTACTGATACTTTTTCTTAAATGTGATAAATACCTTGCCTAAAGCCTCTGGTTGGGTTTGTTGGTATTTTGGGAGGGAGGGTGGGGGGCAGGGTTTGTGATGGGTTTTGGGTTTGGGTTGGTTTTTTTGGTTGTGTTTTTGTGTGTTGCTTTCTGTGTGTTTTGTTTTACTGTTGTTGCTTGGTTGTTGTGTCACTGGTTTTTTTTAAAGCCATGTAAACTCCAGTGACTACGACTAGAAAACTATTCTGACTTGATCCAAATTGCTAGGCTTGGTTTTTACTGATTGCATGATTTTATGCCTTGCAGTCTGGGGCCAATACTGTGCCAGAACGTAGGCAGACGTTTGCTGCTTTGCGAGGAGGTCTGCAGTGTGAACAGCCAGGGTGTGCTTTCAGGGCAGAGCCAGGGAGAACACAAGGAGCAGCCGTGCTGGTGCTCTGCAAGGAGTGCATTTCCCCCTCGAGCCTGCTATTGATCTCAAGGAAATGAAACGCCAGGAAGATGGGGAAGCATTGCTCACTTGAAAGGATAAGGAAGGGGATGAGAGCTGAACCAGCAGGAAGGAGGGCACCCCAGTCTTTCTATCTAGGAGCACTTGATTTAGTAGTATAAACCGCTATGAGTGCAACCCTACTGCTGCTGAAAGAACAGCACAAAGGTTTCAAAGGGTCAGTCTTGCTTTTCTGCATATGCTTCATCTTTAAAGTCTGTTTGTATTTGTTTGCAGATTACTATGCCCTCTTTGGTACTATGTGCCGTGGCTGTGAATTCCCCATTGAAGCTGGAGACAGGTTTCTTGAAGCTCTGGGCCACACATGGCATGACACTTGCTTTGTATGCTCAGTAAGTAAAGCTAGTCTACCTTTTAAACAAACCCATGGCAGCAGTGCTTCTGCTAACCTGGCCGGTGTGGGAGTTAACAGCTATAACAACCTCTTTCAATCCTCTGAGCCCAAACAAAAAGCACTTTCCCGGTTATTTGGAAGGTGTGTTGCTATTGCAAGCCTTTGGCACCAGTCCAGAGGAGATGGTCTGGATTGCAGCCATGTGTTCTAGCATTTAACCCTTGGCGTTTACTTCCTCGGAGCAAGGGTTGAAGGCCATACAGGAATGGGCTGTGTTTCTGAAGCAGCAAGAGTGCTTTTGTCATAACAACACTGGGGTCAAAGTATCACCTGCTAATTTTGTACGACCAATAAAAAAGTCCTCAGTCTTAAGGACTGGATATTCCTTTTAAAAACACTGAGTCTAACTCTGCTACCAGTTAAGAACCTGTTGACTCAAGGGAAGGTTAAGTTTACATCAGCCATTACTATTACATCAGAAAGAGTATCCCTAAGGAAAAGGGAACAAGTCTTCATTTGTGCATAGAACAATACCATGATTTGACATTCTTTGACATTCTTAACAACGTGTGGTGCAATTCATCCAGCTGAATTGAGTGATCTTTTCTTTTTTTATTCCATTTCAGGTATGTAGTGACAGTTTGGAGGGCCAGACTTTCTTCTCCAAGAAGGACAAGCCCCTGTGCAAGAAACATGCCCACTCTATCAACATCTGATGCTTGGAGCTCATCTCGTGTAACAAATGTACTGAGCAGAAAGAAAGGTTAAAACGTCTCCATTCAATAATTGGTTAAAAATATTTTTATATGATTTTCTAGAATGGAAGAGAAATGTGGAAACTTGCCAAGGGGGTTGTACGCTGTTTTTTAGAGTGTTTATAGTTAGGGTTTTGCTTCATAAAAAAGATAGGAATCAGGAATTGCACCCAAGCCAAACGATTAGAGTGCCTTTACCTCTACACTTGGCACATTACTTTATTGGTTTCATGATTTTATAACCACATTTATATCTGCTGCAGTATGAGAAGTGAAACATCTATAAAAATAAATACCTGATATTGGATGTCTTGGTTTTGCTGCTATTCAACAAATGAAAAAAGCTTGGCTTCAGCGATCCAGATCACTTTATTGCACTGTTGTTTTTTAAAGTGTGTCTAGAAGTATTGCAGCTAATCTTCTTTAAAAGGATCTCAAAGCAAAGATAAGATTATGCAGAATGTATAGTTCAACAACTGATACTTTTATCTGATACTCATACACATGAAGCCTCCTGCACACCTACCTGTGCCTATGCCTTTGTAGTTTAAAGCTCCAAGGGGTCTGCAAAGGACAGAGATTTGTACAAAGCAGTTCAGCGGGGCCGTGGCTATGCTGGTGAACAAGAATAGTTTAGAAGATGCCACTTGGAAGAAAACAAATGGCACCCTCTTCCTTATGCACTACCAGAACACTAGCAAAAAAAATCCCTGCTAGTGAAGGTGTGTTTGAGAGGATGGAAATGTCAAACCAGACCTTAAAAATAAGGGAGCAGGGCGTTACTCTTACACTCACAAGGTCGGGTTTGGGATAGTTTTAAGTGCCTTGGACAGGGGAAATTGCACTGAATCCGCAGGTGACAGTGTTTTATATCCAGAATGTGAGCCTCTGGTATTGACTGAGGGGAAACTGCTGAAGTGCAACTGAGGACATTGTTTTTCTCCCAGTACATTCTTTACCATGTAGCTCATGAATATGTATATTGGTGGTGTGCCAGGTAGTGTACCAAAAACCTATTTTCTTGCTCAGCTGTTATGATTTTTATTAGTTTAAGGGTTGCAGGTTTTTTTCCTCATTTTTCCTCCAGATGTAGGGAATATATTGTTGCATAATACTGGCTCAGGCAGCTCGGTATCTTTCAGTTCTTGCAAAGGAGCAGTGACAATGTTGTCATTATGCATTTACTGCGAGCTGCAAGACATGGCAAATTCTGTGGCTTGATCTGAATTTTGCCTCCATAGGGAGAGTCAGTGCAAGACCTGTGCACCACCTGAGTCCTACTTGACTTCAAATTAGGGCTTCAGTAGTATGGAGCAATTGTAGGCAGATAGGGAAGAGGTGGTGACCCCCTGCACAGGGTGAATTTCTCTCCAGCAGCCTGGCCTGACTAAGGAGAGGGCACTCTCAGAGCCAGATCAGATTCCTGAAGGAATCTGAATTTACATGCTCTTTAATTCAACTGGGATGTCAGAGCTGGTTGGTAGTCTTTACTGCCCTTTCCAGTAGACATTAAAAGTAACTGGTTTTGTTGTTATGGGTTTGGGTTTGTTGTATTTTTTTCTCCTGATACAAAGGATGGGTTTACCCCAAAAAAACATGGGGAAAATCACAAAAATTGGTAACAAGGGCAATTGCAGCAAGGTTACAACTGAGGGGAGAAACAAAACCAAACCTGCTCTACTGAAATATGAAATGATGTTTGACTTTCTTCTTAATTGAGCAAGACAGATTCATGTTTATGGAGCTGTTTCACTTTATTTCCTAAAGTTCTTTTTCTTCATTACTACCACGTTCCCTTTTTTTTTTTTTTTTTTTAACTTCTGGTGGTACGGAAGAAATGGCATAAAGCTGTTTGAAATGTTTACACACTTGTAGGTGTACCCTTTTGTGAGTCCAACTGAAAATCGGAAGGCAAGGATAGAAGCAAACTGGAAAAGATAAAATAATATATGAGCCAGGTTGCTTTTGAAATTAGGTGGAACATGGAGAAGTGAGACCTAGAGATGAGGTTTCAGGGGAGCTACGTTGCACATGCCTGAGGGAATAAGGTGGGAATGCACAGGACAAGGTCTTCAGTAATTTCTGCAATTCAAACCCCGGGATTTTAAAGTAGGATAGAAACTTTTCAGTTTGTCATTGTGCTTAAAACAAAACTGAATTTTGTGTAGTTTCCCAATTTTAGCTAGAATTATATTTCCTAACCCGTATGATCTAAGGTTTGAAATTTTGCAGTCGTTGATGAATTTGAGGACAAAAGCCTGAAAGGCTTCAATAGTACTGCTTCATTTAGCTGCTTTGCCTTTTAATTTCTGCTTTTATCTATTTGTTTAAAATTTAAAAGGAAGCATAGTGTTGCTGATACCTAATGACTATTTAATGGCTCTACCAAATTATATAAATTGACTAAAAGGAACATAATTTTTATCATTATTTTAATAAGTGAGATTTTAGTAGAGCACTTTATAATAATGCCATATATCTCACTGAATATTTATTGCCTTTTTTTTTTTTGTTTAGGACTATTTCATACTGGTATCTTTGTATTTTGTTTTATTTGTAAGCCTGCGTATTTACCTCTAGAATTTTTGTGTGTGTGTGTGCATGTGTTTATATATCCTTATCTATACATGCACACACGTGTGTACATTTAAAGTCATATATGTGCACATATACTTATGTATCTTTGACTGCAGACTTGACATAGCAAAAAATCAGCACCGTTCCATCATCATTTGGGGGGTTTCTTGAGATTCCCAACTATTTTTCACACAACACATGTATAGGATTCAGACTTTGAGGGAATGTTAGAAAGCCAGGCAAGATGTGTTAGTAACCTAACTACTGTAGTTTTTTGCATGCATTTTTAGTCAGTAATTCTTTTTCTTCCTGTACTGCCTGTAAGAGAATCAGGTTTAACTCAGTTTGAAGGTAGAAGGTCTTTGTAAGTGAATAAATGAATCATGATGACAGTTTCAGTGTATTGTAACTAAATAATTCAGAATTATGTGTAAATATAAATGCTTAATATAACAATGCAATAAACTTTAAAGCAAAAGCTGAGTTATGGTTCAGTGTGTGTTGGTCTGCTCGGGTGTATACCTGTTTCTTCATGGAGCTACTCAAACCATCCAGCCATGAGTGGCTTTGAAGACAAGAGTAAGAAGAGGAACAACATCAATTCACAGATTACTTGTTTGAATTTCCTTTTGGGTTTGGTTTTTTTTTTTCATAGTTTTATGCTAAACAACCAGCCATTAAGTCCTGGTGATTTCCTTGCTTGTGTTTAATAGTCTTTGGCATCGAATTTTGGCTGTCAGCATTTGCAAATTTAATTATAACTAAAAACCAAAACCAAACACATACACCCAACACAAAATCCCAGGTTCACTCCCTGTCTTCTGCTGTTTTGTGGTCGTGGGATGTTTCCTTTTTATGAATCATAGTTGGTAAAAGAACATACAAAAGGCTGTACACCCAAAGAGCTATCACTTGTGTTACTTGGTCTTCAGGATTTTTTGGGATAGAATGGAGATTTGCTTTACAGAAAAGGACCTGGGGGTCCTGGTGAACATCAAGTTGACCATGACCAGTGACTTCCCCTTTGTGACAAGGAAGACCACCAGCCTCCTGGAGTCCTTTAGGCAGAGTATTGCCAGCAGATGGAAGGAGGTGATCCTCCTTCTCTGCTCAGCCTTAGTGAGACTTGTCTGACTGAGTGTGGTGTCTAGGCAAGTGCTGGCAACCTCAGTGAGTCTGATTCTCCCTCTTTACTCAGGTTGGAATGAAAGGTGGAAATACGGTAATGAACACTGCAGAAGGTGTAACAACATAAAACTCACTATTGGCCAATTACTGTTTATTTGCTATCTTTACTTCATTCTACCACCCATCTAGAATACTTTGCAATGCTTGTTTAGAAGTGTGTAATATTTTTCCTCGGTTGAGGCTGCTGAGGGAAACACTGCCGGCTCTGACAAGCATTATCTGATACTGTGCTTAGCCTTGGCACGGAGCAGCGTCTGCGTTCACCGTGGGATATTTAACCATCTACTGTAACATGACTAATTACCTCAGGATAATGCCAGCCTGGTAAGACTCTCCTCAGCTGAGCATCTCTTCACTAGGCAAATGCACTGTTGTTTTCTACCTTTATTTACATAAGCAAAGGAAAACACTGCACACAGCTCTATAAAATTTAGAGGCAACTTTACAGAAAACTTGCCTCCCCTTCAGTGTTTAAGCTGCGGAGGAGACAAACGTGAGTCTATTTGCAAACAGTATATTAAACTCCAGAAGCCAAACTTTTAAAGGCATCAAGTCTGCATTTGACGTTTTTATGGCAAAGGTTTGGTTTCTATCAATCACAGCACCAGGTAACATTAAAATGTACCGACAAAAAAAAAATAATAAAATAGATCTGTCATTCATTCATTAAGACACCGTAATCCAGTGTAAGATTTATAGGCTTAAAACTCAAGGGTGTGTTTTCACAATAAATCCACTTTCACTGCTCAGCACAGAACAAATCTCTCTGTCACTCAAAAAGTTTTCTGGTCAAAATGCCCTGTATGAGATCTTCAAAGGGTTTCTCACAAAATTGCATATAAATCCTTTTACCAGCAAAGCCTTAATTTAGGTTCGAGTTTTACTTTCTCGAGACATTGGTTAATATCTTGTGCTCAGACAAGATCTTGGTTATATCAGAAACACATAGGGCCTAATTTATTATTAGCAGTCTGGTGTTAATTAGGGGGAATTACCAGAAATAGCTTGCCTGATGGAAATTTATTATGGGATCACACTTTACTGATGGCAAAATAGGAGTCACTGAAAGAGTGCAGCTCCTTCTCATAACCAACTAATTAATAAGGTGCCAAAATTCCTCTGAGAAGGGTTTGGTCCTAACTATGGGAACCTCACAGGGCAAAGGGTTCCTATGCAGTATTTAAAATTTAAAAGAGGAAAAGAGAGAGGAGAAAAAGCCACGCAGCAGAAGTCTCAAAAGTGGTACTGCTTTTTCTTGAATTTATGAAAGAAAATATTTAGCTGTTTTTCCAAGCTCATTAAAGAGTTGCTTTTCCCAGACAGAAAACAGCTAGTTTATAATCTCATTTGGTACGCTCAGACTTGGTTTTTTGGTTTTACTTGTGTGTGCTGCACTCTACAGCTTGTAATTTTATGAATTGGGATTATAATGAGCTTTTATATTGCTCTTTATTGCTTTGCCTAAAGGTCTCTTTCATTTTAATTTACCATGAAAGTTGAGGTTGACATTGGTAGGAAACTCGTGAATATTTTGCTCTGTTTTTCAGTCATTCACACATCTCTGATAAGCCCAAATCTAGCAAGTGTATGGCCTTTGGGGAAGAGAAAAATGCTCTCTATTGTTCAGGCTCTCATGAAAGTTGCATTGGTGGCAGAATGGCATGTTCTAAGATGGAATGCAAGCAAAAATGTCTCTTAAAGAAATTGAATATCTCCATGCTAAAATTGACGTGACTGATTTGAAAAAATATTTTCCGTAAGTTGCTTTTATTTTTCTTTTTAAATATTTCAGCTGGTAAAGCACAGAAGTTGTAATAAAGGGCTTTTGTATTTGCACTGGAAATGCCTTAAACTCCTAAAAAATACCCAGTGTTTGGGGTATGTTTTTAAAAAGTTTTCTCCTATGCTGTGAAACTTAAGGACTGTGTCATTGTGCTCTGAGTAATATTCCCAATTATTCCAGTTATTCCAAATTATTCCCACAGTTATTTCCTTTTTCAGTACTCGTGCATTCATTGCACTTTTTTCTTACTGCTCAGCAGTGCCATTGTTTGTTTTAAAGTATTTCAGTACAAAATAATCCTGTCAGGTGTATCCCTTATTTCTCTTTGTGATGCATCAATGAAATGTCAAATGTTCCTTTGGTAAATATAAATTTGCACTGAATTTTGGCACGCTTTTTGAAGGGTCAAGTTTTCCCACCCAGAAGTTTCTGCTGGAAAAAATAACTTGAGATACTAAAGTGGTAATTATATCCCACATAAGCTCCTTTCTACCTTTGAAATCCATCAAACACTTGTTTTCATGTGTTTCCCTTTTGTAAGGCCAGAATCACTGATAACCTAAGCAGATACAGCCTCGCTGATTTCAACCTATTCCCTTCAAAATTAAAAGTGACTTATCAAAGCCACATTAATTTTATGGTATGTGTGCCCAGCGAGTGAAATCAGAACTAAAATAAGGATCTGGGCCCTTTGTTTTGGCAGGATTTCCATTAGGCATCACAAATCTACCCAAAAGAAAGCTCCAGCAGGCAGGACCTGAGGATGCTCCCAAGGGGGACATAGCCCTTGTAGGGCTCGTGGGAGGGGAATTTTCTCCCCTCCCTATCCAACACTGATATTCATCACTAAATTGTGTGTATTTTTCTTCTGCCTGCTTTTTTCTTTGAGGTCTTTTTCATCTTTATGATGAAAAAGCTTTTTCATCATTGTGATGTACTCGGGAGCACAAACAAATGTTTTTTTTCATTGGCTGATCCCGGGCTACCCAGAGGCTGAAGCGAGTGTTGCTCAACATTACCAGTGCCAGCTGTTGCTTCCAGCTGCACTGTCCCATCCTGAGCTGCCTGTAGGCAGCAGCCTTATCTCAAATTGCCTCAGGGCCTCGCTGCTCTGAACTTCCTCCAGCTCCCAGGGTGGCCACCTCTGCTAAAGTCCACGTGGAGATTTTGCAGAGCAGCTTCATGGGTCTGTGAGTGGGAAACGCACCCCGAGCTGCTGCAGGCTTTGTGCAGTACCGGAACTTGCAGGGGATGAAATGGGCTGGAAAATCTCAGCTAATCATTAGAATTCAGCTTCTGACGTATCGCTGTGTGCAAAGTTGGAGCTGCTGTTCTCCACACGCTGTTTAAAATGCTGCACGAGGGAGTGCTGAGTGTCTGAGCTAAGCTGTGCCCCAGTGCGAGGGGCATCCAGCCACTCAGGGACCAGACAAATTTCTGGAAGCCCTTTGCTGCAGCTCCCAGTTAAACAAATCCATCTCTCCCTCTGGTCTGTGGATTATGTACCTTGTCCAGCACTACCCCAGTGCATAGATTTAATCTCCTCCTCCACGTCAGCTGGAGAGGAATAACTGCATCAGGATCTGCAGAGCTAATTTGCAGCCTGGTCATTTTTACCAGTGCTGCCTTGTTTGGAGCTCCTGTCCATCCAGAAATGTTCCCCAGCCTCCACCTGCTACTAGCTCCAGCAGTATTTGCAGCTGGGCAGGCAGGGATGGGGGATCCAGAACAACTCTGGTCCCCCTGCCAGGAGGTGGCTTGTGCTAGGGCTGGCAGCAGTGCTGCTGTGTACCTGCCCAGCTGCTGTTTGGAATGTCTGGGGGCTGCTAGGAACCAGCTATGGTCTAACTGAGTGGTGGCTGGTTGGTGAGGATGCTGGAGGAGTGAAACACCTTACCTCCTGCAGTCCTGGGCATCCTCTGCCTTGGCTAGGCTGCTGCCTTGGACCAGAGATGGAGGAAACCTCCAGGAGCTTCTGCTTTTCCCTCTTTGCCCCCGTTTCTTTCTCTTGGGGCCTGCCCAGCCCCAGCTGGCTTTCATGAGGCAGAGTAGGGGTGGAACTATAAGAGCAGAGAGGATGAACATGCAGCATGTCCTAATGCCCAGAGAAGTTGTGAGTGCCTTCTCAACTGGAGGTGCTCAGGCTGGAAGGGGCTCTGAGTAACCTTGTCTAGTTGTAGATCTCCCTGCTCATGGTAGGGAGTTTGGACTAGGTGACCTTCAAAGGTCACTTTAAACCCAAAGTATTCTATGAAAAATTCATCTCAAAGGGTTGATGCCCTAGCCATGGACACAACAAGCTAGAGCAGAACTTGTATAGCTGAAGCAGAGGCTGATTTATGCAGCTTTTCTTGCAAATGGAAATTCTAAGTAAAGACTTAAATATTTTTCAAGTTAATTTAATAAAAATAACCCTGATATGTTACTAGACTCTTAACAGTTGGACAGAGGAGATGCATGGAAGAGAGGAAGTAAGAGACAGAGAAGGAACTGATGATACTGGAGAAGAAGCAGTGCTGGCAGTTCAAGCAAACCAGGATCAAAGAGGAGATGGCTTTCAGGTGAGGTAAGCTAAATATTTTGCTGCTTTGTTTTCCCTATTTTTCTTCCCCTCACAGCTTAGATGGAAGTGTTTGCTTCACTTCTCTCATAAGATAAATTAGCCAGAGATATTAAGCAAACTTTATTTTGTATTCCAATAATTCAGATCAGTCTGGTTCCAATTATCTTTCTTTTGTTATGGTTGTCACATGGCTAATACTATGCAGATGTATGCACAGAACAGAAAGCCTTATACTCTGACTCATAAAGATCCTGAACATAAAGTGTAATGTGCAGCCCTTCTCTCATTGTTGGCAGTTAGCTGTGGCCAGAGGAGCTCTGTACAGCCTTTTGACCCTGGATCTGGATGCAGGGAATCAGCCACTGGAATAAGGCAGCGACTGCAGGCAGCACAACGCGCTCAGCGCCTGGAGCCCAGCGCAGCCCTGCTGCACATGCTTCCTCTTAGACGTGTGGGGAGTCCCCGTGAAGATAGCTGCTTTATTAGGCTTTGACTTCAGGCAGTGTGCTACAGACACCTTTACAATAATATTTGTAAGGCAAGTTTATCAATGTTTATATTCCTAGCCTCTTTTTTTATTATTGTTTCTTTTAATTATTATTATTTTGAAATTGAGCAGGCTACTTCTCTTCCTTGCAGACCCAGACAATATGCACACCTCCTGAGCTCCTTACATTTGTCACTTTATGCAGAGGGTGGGTTTTATCCTCCTGACTCGTGATATTATTATTACTCTGGGCGGCTGATTTTGTGGAAGCTGACAAGGGGAAGAAATCTTCAATCAGTGCAATTACTTACACGAGTCTCGTTCCATCATGAATCTTCTCCTGAAAGTTATGGCTGCCCAAGAGCCAGCTATTGCAATTTTTAATTCTGGACGGGTGACATATTTAGTAGTTGACGTGTTATATGTTTGTGTAGCTAACTATAGAATCATTGAATCGTTCTGGTTGGAAGAGACCTTCAAGATCAAGTCCAGCTGTTAACCCAGCACTGCCAGGGCACCACTAAACCATCTGCATCACTCAGCACCACATCTTCGTGGCTTTGAAACCCCTCCAGGAATGGGGATGCCAACACTGCCCTGGGCAGCCTGTTCCAGGGCTTTATGCTTTTTTTTTTTTTTTTTTTTTTGTGGTGAGGAAATTTTTCCCCCTTGTACAACTTGAGACTGTTTCCTCTTGTCCTATCACTTGTTACTTGGGAGAAGAGACTTGCACCCACCTTGCTTTGGTGGTTGTTGCATAGAGTGATAAGGTCTCCCCTGAGCCTCCTTTGCTCCAGGCTAAACAAGCCCAGGTCCCTCAGCTGCCCCTCAGAAGACTTGTTCTCCAGACCCTTCACCAGCTTTGTTGCCCTGCTCCAGCACCTCAATGTCCTTCTGGGAGCGAGTGGCCCAAAAATGGGCACAGTATTTGAGGTGTGGCCTCACCCATGCTGAGGACAGGGGCACGATCATGTCCCTGCTCCTGCTGGCCACACTATTTCTGACACGAGCCAGGATGCCGCTGGCCTTCTTGGCGACCTGG
>JANHGN010014929.1:31474-44559 GCA_024605025.1 Megaceryle maxima | reverse complement strand
CCAGGGATGGGGCAGCCACCACCTCTCTGGGCAGCCTGGGCCAGGCTCTCACCACCCTCAGTGTCAAAAATGTCTTCTTTCTATCCAGTATAAATCTCGGTTTTTTTAGTTTAAAGACATGTTGTTCAGCTCAGCTCTGGCACTTCAAGCAACACTTGGGTTTGAACTGTCCCAACATGTTCTTATTGCTCCCAAGCCAAGCCAAGTCCCACAGTGGGGTCTGCAGCTTTCTTTGGGGAAGGACCCCTGCCCGTGGCAGCATCAGGGCCACCACCAGCGGTCTCCAAGATGCTGGGAGCACCTACCTTTGTTTCTGGTGGATGGGCTGCTGCCTCATTGCCATGTACTGGGTGTCCTCCTGCAAGCGGTTCAGCGGAGACTCTGGCTTTAGACGGATCCCATAATAATGGTATTTGGAGTTTCCCCTGGAAGTATCAGCATTGAAATTGCTCAGTGTAAGCTCGTCAGTGGAAGGGACATCGTAGCCCTGCAATTGATTCTTAGGCTTGTTTTGACAATACACCCCACTCCTTACAGCATGGCTGAACTCGCGCACTAACGGATGCCATCATCCCCTAGAACATTTAAAACCACACGCCACAAAGTTCAGTGACATCCACATTTCAGAGCTGGCCAGGTTTGTTCCAAGTAACCCATGGTAACAGGAGGAGAGACAAGTGTTACAGTACAAAGTGTTATTAAACAGAATGATAGAAAGACCTCAGGGGACATTTTGCTTTTTGATTAGGGTTTGAGGATTTGTTTTTTCCATAAAAACAAACTTCCATCTCGATCTAGACTTGGATAAAACAAGCCTGACTGAGTAGTCAACTATGGTAAGAAAAACGTCTTTCTGTTGCCAGCGCAACAGGGGAACAGGCTTTGATGTGGTTTTGTTCTTGGAGTTACTCTTGTAGTTTGTTTAAAAGCTGAAGACTCTTTGCAAGCAAAAGAGCCTGTAATTCTTCTTCTTTTTTTTTTTTTCCCCTGTCAGTAAAACTGCTGTGATGCTCCTTAGGACAATGTCTTTCCATCACATTTGACAGATGTGTCAGTTAAAGTTTTTCCACCAAACTGGAATTTTTTAATCCCCAAGAGTCTGCTTTTGGGAGCAAGAAGGACAATTATGCAGTTATGGGTACGTGTCCAACTTGGCTTTAGCCAATTTGTCACTAACAACAGTTGAGCCGAGTCCTCAGCGAGAGGAGACCTCAAGGGAGCAGCAGCAGAGTCTCCAGAGCCCTTACTGGGGATCCTTAAAACTCATTTGCTGTGTCACTATGACAGGGTCTGGAGGCACCTTAAATCCAATTGGAAAATGACATTGAGAAATTTAAGAGAGGAATATTTGGCAAAGAATTAACCTTTTCTTCCTCGCTGGGGGAATTTTCTCTTTCCAGGGGACAACTGAACTGTTCAGTCTCTGTCACTGTACACATTGAGTGCTCAAGTATGAAACGCGCTTTGACCATGTCTAAAGTGATTTTAAGTGTCTGCAAATTAAATAACAGCTGCACTTATAATCTAAATGAATTAATAAGAAAATAACAGTGGTCAGCTATTTCCATATTTATTCAGGTTTATTGTATCCTTCCCAGCCTGCACATTTGCAATTTTAAGTGGGTTTTTTTGGCTTGGGTGTTTTTTTATTTAACCCTGATGGGATTAAAAAATTCTCTCCTCTAAAGATATTATTTCAGAGCTCTTGCACTTGAACGAGTCCACAGAAATCCAGCTCTCCCCTACTCTTCAAATGACTGTTGCCTTCACATTTCAGCTGTGGAATGCCCCAGACACATCTGCTTTTGTTCTTGTTTAGAAGGCCAAATATCTAAGCTTGAACATTATAAAATCTTATACAATCAGAGCAATTCCCATTTCTCAAGTGTATGGCTACTCTGTTGTTTGGGGTTTTTTTAATTAGAAGCTGGGATAAAATGCAAGCTCATCTGTGCAGATACTTTGGATAGTCCCTTGAAGGACATACGTGTCATTACAGTGAGCATAGTCTCTTATGTTACGCTTTTGTTGTAACATCGCATGGATCTTTGATGTTTTAAAGGAAACAGTTCTGTCACAAGACTCAGAAGGGGATTCCCCTGGGAATTTCAGAAACAAGCCATTTATTTTGTACAGCTTGGCTGCATCAAAGAAGTGGGCACAGGTTCTGTGGTGGACGGACCTTTCTTGGACCCAAAGGGAGAACCTATTTCACTGCCGAAGAATTTTGGGCTCTGCAGCTGAAAGCAGCAATTGTGAAGAGGAGTTACTTCATCTTTTTGAGAGAGCAATGGAAGGAGAAAGTGCCTGGGTGCAAAGAAAATATTCTTAGACTCCTTAGGAAATGGACTTAGACCAAATTCCACTGTGTGGCTGGACAAGGCACTGTAACCAGAGACCTAGAGCCTGTCTGAAATGACCTCTGTTGTCATGCCTGCCACACCACAGACTCATGGTGAGAAAGCAGCTTTGCCACACAACACACAGAAACCACTTCTGTGCCTCAGAAAAGCAAATTTCCCACACCCCAGGATCAAGGATGGTTGTTTCTGTAGATCTCTGTGCCCGCTAAATGATGCTTGGTAGGATTCTCAGTTCACGTGAGAGAAGTTGTAGGAGGTTATTTGTTTTATTTTATGATTTCTACCAACCTGGTTCCCAGGCGGCGAGTCCTCAGCCCCATGAACACCGAACGGATCAGTTTTCCGAAGGAAGCAGCGTTCACTGGATCCAGTTTGTGCTCCTGGCAGTGCCTCAGGTAGTGGTTGTAGAGAGAGCTCCTGGGAAGGCTGACGCCTTCCGCCGTCTCGTAGTTGTCCAACAACCACTGGAGCTTTATGTACAGAAAACATAAAGAAAGAAAGAACACGTGAAAGTCTAAGGAGGGCTGGAACAGGCTGCGGCAAAGAGTGTCAGCATTTAAAATGTCAGGAGAACCCATCTGACATTAAAAGTTCAAGAGAACTTAATGCCGGGTAGTTAATTTTTATCAGTTAATTTACATCACTTATACTGGTTGCATTTTTATAAAGGTAAAAGGACCCTCAGCCCAGAGGTAATAACCCAAACAAATCGCTGTCAGATTTTGCAAACGCATCCACCTTGGATTCAGCTGAATTCCTGCAGAGCCAAAATAAAGCTGTAAGAACTCGTGTTTTCCAAGAATGAAGATGTTAAGATACCACCTAAAAGGAATACATTTCAGGGGAACCAAATACGCTGCAGAGTCTTTGTTGATTTGAAGACTGGCATGTCTGCAACTGTGCCCTTAACAATAAAATTAACGGTTACCAAAGCAACCTGAAAAATCCCAGGGGGGCCATCTATTTTTCAAAATTTACTGTCTGAACTTCTTCTGACATTTCTGTTGATTAAAGTTTGCAATTAATATAAATTATTTATACCCAGCTGGTTGGAAAGGGCAGGCCCAGCACACAGTGTCAGCACAGGAATTAAAATGCAGAAGGACAAAGACCCCAATCTCCTTTAATTGACTAAATGAGCTCAGCATCAATAAAATGAGTGTTACATTAAGGGAATTTTTGAAGGAACTAGACATACAAATGGACTAAAATCAATAGCTTTGCTAAGAACCTTTTCATTTTCAGTAGGGACATTAGGAATTAACATTTTCAAGACCTCCCTCCACGTCCAGCCCTCCAGCCCTGCCCGCGCAGGAGGCACAGCTCCAGCAGGAGCAGCTGCATTCACACCAGACCAGTGGCACAACTCGGGTCATGGATGCCAAAATATCAGCCACATCATCTCCTCACAACGCAGAGTTCAAGCACACACTGGAATTAAGCACAAACTTGGTCTAGAAATCAGTAGGATTTAACCATGCGCCTGGGGGTATGAGTTGGCCTGTGCTTAAGTCCTCTCCACTTGTACTCCAGTATCTGGCTCTTTTCTACCTTTTCCTCCTGGGGAAACTTTGGGCTCTCAATTCACCACTCTATCACTCAAGTTTTGTATTAATGACTCTGAAAATACAGCCTGTGAAGTGCAATGACATCTCTGACACCTCACTCCACTGAGCTGTTTTCAGCTATTTCTGCATTTCCAACCCAGCTTTGCTCTCCCACAAAGGCTTTTCAGCACCTATAAATGTGGTTATTATTCACATATCCAAATTTAAACCTCTGCTATGTAAAATGAGTGGAATCTAAAGCTGTACAGCTAAGACTACTTCATTCATTGGCTGGGTTTGATTCAAAGCAACAAGCTCACACAACTGGATCCCTCAGATTGGGTGGCCTTTGGAGCAGAGCAGGGGCTGCCACAGCTGAAAGAAGAAAAACCTCTTGGCCATTTTCCCCTCTGTCCTGCCTTTCATCGAGCTGCCTGTCACCTTCCCACCCTCCTCTAGTGACACATCACCTAAGACACTCTCTGATGTTGCTCTTACACAGACAAAGATCTTTCTGACCTCCAAACCCTCTAGTCCTAAGAGATGATGCTCACTGATGACTTTGTGCTCTCATCTGCAGAAAAGACATCCCTGGAAAGCCCCCCAAAGCTTTTCCATAGCTCTGAGTCTCCTCCCCCCACCTCTAACTGAAGTGGAGCCCAGTGGTTTGGAGATAAAGGACCAGCAGAGCTCAGTTTTTAAGGAGTCCACACCTGTGCTAATTTTGCCCCATCCCCTGTATTTAAAAGCTTAATGATTAAGAAGATGTTTGGCCTTTTTAACCATTTTTAAAAATCTATCCTGTGAGAGACAGTGGAGTGTCTGAGAAGCTATTTATTTTCTAAACCTGTTCTAAATCCAAATAAAAAATCCAAAAGTTGCATGGAAAATTCAGATACAGGTAAAACCCTCTCATTTAAATTTCACCCTGGACATTTTTAGTCTAATCCCATACATCTCTAGAATATTCCCCTCATCTTCCAGCTTTCTTTTTCTGCAAGTGTTTGTTTATATTCCTTTAAACATTAGAGTTTCACAGTATGAACTCCCACTATTGAATTAGAAATCTATTATGGAGCACACCAGGGCTTAAAAAAGAAATCTGTCAGAATAGAAATCATTTTCAAAACACGATTTTTGCTCTTCCTGCACTAGCAATGACAGGCCACTTAAAATAAGAATATTCAAGAGTCTTTCCATTTGTATCCCTTATTCTGTTTACTTTTTGAGCTCTGCTCAGTTGTGACAATGAGAAGACATTCTGCACTTTCATTCCTGTTTATATTACGATCGGGTCCCAGTAAAACCACTATGAAGCCATATGCTGCTTTGTTTGCTATCAGCACTACAGGGGGATATTTCCATTTCATTTCTGCTTAAACTTTATTTCTACTGACTGTTCTGATTAGAAAAAAAAAAAAAGTGTTTAGTAAAAGCCTTGTCCTTGCAACAGTGGCTCTTTAAGGATGGAAAAAGCGATACATGGGGTTGTCTGAGAAAAGAAAAAAACCCTTTTTTTTCCTGAAGGTCCAGGTTTGGAGAGGGGTTTTTTATGGGCGCTTCTGTGAAAAAGAAACCAATGAAGACGCACATTTTGTGGTTCAGATCTGAGTTGTCAAATCCCTGCTCAGTCCAGCTCAGAGCTAGGATGGACCCTGGACCACCAGTGCTCCTGTTGAGCCTCTTGAGCTGAGATGGGCAGATTCCCACTTCCCTCACACCAGGAGTTCTCTGCTTGAACCCACCCCTCTTTTGTAATCAAAGTTTCATCAAACCCAACATATTTTCTTGAAAAGTCTCTTCTAGAACAAGCGCTGGGTCAGCTTTGGTCCCAGTTAAGCCCTGAGCCATCCGTGTGCATCAGCACAAGCTCTGCCGTCACCCACCTTTCTCCACCAAGCAGGAGATTCAGCCTTCACTAGGTCATTACATTCCTCCCTCAAGGGAGAATTACTCCCTTTAACAGTTTTCCCACTTCTCTCTTCAGTCTCATTTTAGGTGTTTCCACTTAAACACCATCTGGGGATAAGATCTTTTTCTTGGAGGAAAAACTCCATTAGCACCCGCCTAAGAGCCATTCACCCACAAGGAAGCAGTCCAGTGGGTCTGGGGGTGGTTATTGGGTTTTTGTTGGTTTCTGTTTTACAGGCAGTGAGGGAAAATTGCATTTTCCCCTACTCTTCTGAATGCTGTGGATGTCCAGGAGCTGCAGGGCCCCAAGCAGGGCCTCAGCACCCAACTGCTTCCTTATATGCCCAGCTTTAGGCCCTTGCAGACAGAAATGGTAGTAATTTTTCACAAATTTCTTTTCATCTGCAAGCCCCTAATTGGCAAAGAAGCAATCGCCTGACCCAGCGACTCGGGAGTGCACTGGTGAGCAGAGCTTTTCCAGTACCAGTAATAGATTGACATGATTTCATTGCAAACATCGGTGTCACTGGGGCATTAACATGAGCTCAGGCTTTCAAATTTGATATTTCAAGTGCACTTAAATAACCTCTCGGAGAGTTTTTGAAGCTAAATTAAGTTATCAAATGTGGTTCCATTTCACACTGACTTTGTTTAAACAGCATTATGTAAAAATTTCCCTCTTGACAGAGATCACTTTAGTTTTTCCTTTGTGGTTTTTTGTTTTTTCGTTGTTGTGGGGTTTTTTTGTTTTGTTTTGTTTTGTTTTTTAATTAAAAACCCCCTGAAGATTCCTGGCATGAAACATCTGCTGATGACAACAAAATAAACCATTTATCCCAGGAATTTACAGATTTGCAAAATGTGAAATTTCAAAGAGGTATGGAACACTTAATGACAAACGGCAACCTGGAGACTCAGAGCGATTAAGTCACAACTAATAGTGCAGTTTATATCATCTCACAACTTTCTTGGCTACCAGCATTTGTCAAGCTCACATTTTGCTCCCAGTCTTGTCAAACCACAGTCACCTGCTGCTTCACTTTTGGGTTCTCATGCCTGATGCTATCATGGGTCAGTCACACAGTGGGGTAGGAAATCCTCAGTCTGTTTTTGTTTGTTTGTTTAACATAAAGAGGTGGGAACTGAAACATCCCAGGTATCAGGAGCCCCTTAAACTCAGCACATGCCAGGGAAGTTGTGCAGAGGTTAAGCGCTGCACACTCATTGTAGTAGGAGGTGCCCCATCCCTGGTACCACATCCCAGGGGAGGTTGACCGGGGCTCTGAGCACCCTGCTCTGGTTGCAGATGTCCCTGCTCCCTGCAGGGGGTTGGGCCAGATGAGCTTGAAAGGTCCTTTCCCACCTGAACCATTTGATATGGATTCTATGATTCCACTCCAGCCTCCTACTCAAACCAAGGCTCACTTCCAAGGGAGGTCAGTCAGGTCCGTCAGTCCAGTCAACCTACTCATTCAGTTGAGTCCTGAGAACCTTCCCAGGCAATGGCACTGACCTTTCTCCAGCTCTGGAAAGAGATTGTTTGATCCAGTTCTGCCACGTGGCACAGCTCGTACCAACACCTCCTCTTTATTCCCACATGTCTGCAGACATTGCTCTCTGCTATGGGAAGGCAGAGCAAGGACACTGGAGCTTCACAGGCCCTTCAGGATTCCCTGGCTCAGGCTCTGTGCCTTGGCAGAGGGAATGATCCACTGCAGCCCTGGAGCTGCCCAGGGCAGCACATTGCTTGTGCCTGGACCAACTCCTTCAGCAGGGACGAGTGGAGAGCTGATGTGTACACACGTGCTCAGGAAGTAGCTTATTTGCTTTAGAATTTGTAAGAGAACTTGAGCCTTATGCCAAACTATGAACCCTGACCTGAGAGGAAAGACATTAAGTTTTTCACTTCTACCCTTCAAGACAAGGTTGGTGAAGATCTGATCGGAGGCTGGATCATGCCCTGGCTGCATCCTGCGCAGCCTGCAATCAGATGAAATCTCTTTTGTATCTTTGCTTTCTTTCCTCTGCCCTTTTCCTGCTTTGTTTTTCAAATCTCCTTCAATACCACACCATGACCCTCCCCGTCCTGCTCTGCTCTGTCCCTTCCTCCACTGGGATGCACAAGAAAAATCCTGTAGGGCAACATTATCCTCAGAGAAATCTGTGTGGCCCACAGGGTACAACCTGGGCATGTGAGGCTGGCCACAGCGTGTGACAGGAGAGATGCACAGAGATGCTTAGAACAGGAACCACCAGCCTGATTCTGCAGGTTTGTGTTTCCCCAACTACAACAAGGAACCTTCAGTTTCTAGAAGCTGAAATAAGGATCAAGGTCAGCCAGGAGCTCATCAGTTTAAGAGAATCAGACAATTAGGTTTAATGGTCCTTTCATTTTCTCAGGCTATTTCTCTAGGTTGAAGACTTTTTTTCTGCAGGACCTAAGAGTGACAGCAGATCTGCCCCCAAATATAAAGCCAAAGGAAATCCGTTAGAATAAAGAAGCACCACTTTGTGCACCGTGATTTATCGGTGCAGAACATGCTTCAGCCTAATCCAAAACACGGCCAAGTCAAGGCAAACCCAGGGACTTCCACAGGACTTGAATTTGACCCTTCCAGTCTCACACGAGCACGTGCGCACTGTGAAGCGCCGGCACAGGAGCCATAAAGCGCGACGCAGAAAGGCTCAGTAGGACAGTGAGAACTTCACACAAAGCAGGGAAATTGTCGGCATAGAGAAGAGCGAGGTCTAGCAAATGGATTTAGCACAGCACTGTACCAGTAATGGTCTTCCCAAGGCACAGAGAGAGGCAGTAAAGGCTTTCACGGGAGCAGGCTGCTGGTACGTGCTGTCGAAGGGGTCCCTGTCCTGATTCACCCCAATTTATTGCTGTAGAATTGCGAGTTCTTTTTCCGGCCATCTTTCAAATCCAGCAAAAGGAAAGAACTTCCTCAAATGTGTTTATCTAATTGCCAGCAATTTCCATTGCAAGGCAGACGAAATAAATAACCACAGGGAGAGGCAGTTAACAGAATCCAAAGCAGCTCAGAAACAAACATTAACTTAGTGGCACTTTTTGCAGGTTCTCATTTCTCGGGAGGGGCTGCTTTGGGCAGCACAGCTCAAGCACGGGCTCGTGCCGCTGAAAACACCAAAGGGCAGCAAATAGTGCTCCTACCAAAGCAGGGAAAAGGTTGTAAATTCCGATTGTAACTTACATGGCTGTTGAGCAAACTGCTTTTGTGTGATGTAATCCCTTCATTTTTTTGGAGGTTTTCAATCGCCATTTCAAGCTAAAGAAAGTGTGCATAGGGGAAAAAAAAAAGGGAAAAAAAGAAAAGGAAAGGAAATCAGATAGTTAGCAACAGCCAGGATTATTATTTCTTTATTAATATTTGAATGATTAATGATTTATATCAACAAGCTTGTGGAAAAAAAAAAAAAAAAGAGGCAAACAGATGAGGCACAGTCCTGACGGGATGAAGCTGCAGAGGCGTCACCGCACGGCATGCACACTGACAACACAGCAAGAACCCCTGCGAGGCGAAAGAGCGAGACCTGGGGGCTTTTGATCTGCCCCTATATGCATTGTGCGCTTAGAGAAGCAGTTTTTCCTTCTCCTCTCCCCTTCATGCCTGGGTCAAAACACCACCAGACAGACAGGCAAAGGAGATTTGCTCCAGAGAAAGTGCATTTGACCCAGAACTTTCAAGGAAACCTGGAAATAATGACTTTGGTTGTTCTTAACATTGGGACAAAGAACTAATGGCAGCAAAATAAAATGGGGGCAGAAGGAGGGCTGACACACAGGCTGCCTACTCCAGAAGAGAACTGCAGAGGGACTCTGGAGGAAGAAGACAGGTTTGAATTAAGTGACCTTCTTCCCACGAAGACAGGCTGCCACATCTTGGTGCTACCTGTGCCCACTTCCATCGGTCTCAGAGCTTCTGCGTGGAGAGGCATTCTGGCCACTGAAGGACCCCTTTGCTTCTCTCTGTCCAGCTTCTGTTCTATGCTCAGACCAGCTATGGCCGCTGCCTTGTGCCTAGACCCTTTCTGGGACCATTCATGTCTTCTCCTTTCTGCTACTGGGGCTCCCTTTGCAATCTCTGGCAAACTACTTAGCAGATGGCTGCTGGTCCCAGAGCTCTGGTGCTCCTCAGCACAAGCTTTCTGCAAGTGAGGAATGAAAAAAGAAACTCAAACCAAAAATCCTCCCACATTAAGGGATCAGCTGGAGCAGAATCTGCCATTTCTCTCTAGCAGATGTTCTCAAACCCCTGTTACGTGCGGCCTGTTAGCACAGGCAGGACAAGGTAGCACACATCAGCCAGTAAAACCTGCAGTCAGCTGCTCTCTTGAGCATCTGTCCTCCTTGAACATGCAGGGTCCTGCATTCATCTCTGGGCATATGCAAAATGATGTGGAACGACCTCCTTTACACCCCAGCTAGCTCCCTGTATGCCAGTCTGCACTGGACTCAGAGCCTGGTGAAGACAAAGGTCGAGATAAACCCAGCCATTTACAAAATCAAGCTCTGTCAAAAAAATAGGAGAACAGAACAAATCAGATTTAACTTCTGAAGTAACATTCTCAACCAAAGACACAGTCTGTGTCATATCCATCTCTGAATGTGATGGTTCATCCAAACACCTCCAGCACACATCCCTTGGTTTCCAATACTGCCAGCACTGTGGAACTTCTCAAGAGGTTATCACCAAATTCAAAAAAGGGTCAGTCTAAGACTATGTGTCAGTGTTTTGTGAACACTGTCTAGCACATCATGATGTACCATGAGGAACCAAAGGCTGATTGCTGATGCAGCCTTCAGGAAATGAGTCAGTGCTGGAGGGAGACACCATTTCCTTCCTTTGTTCAAGCAGCAGCATGGTGCCCGTTGGGCAACACCTCTTAGGCAAGCACAGAAACCCTGCCTGTCCTTCTGGCACTTTGGTCAGTGTCCCATGCAAATGGACAGCTCCTGTCTGCAGAAAAAAATGTTACAGGGAAAAGCCTAAAAGCTCTTAAACAGCCCTGTATGAAGGTGAGGAGCTCTGAGGACCCACTTGTGGGAGGTCTCAGGAAGGTCCTAATTTGAATGAAGATGCTCTGTGGGAATAGACATTGCATGGGGCTGATTCAGGGGCTGTTTCAGCCCATTTGATGGAGCAGAGCACGGTCACTCCAGTAGGTAAGGAAGACAGGTTTCTTTAAATATTTAAGGATTTAATTTTAGTGTACATCCATCTTTACCAAACATCCCTCAACCTCCTGAGCTCCTACACCACTGCTCATCCTGAAGTGCTACCTTGTTCCCAGTCTCCTCTGAAGATAGTCTCCTTGCTTTTGAGGTCTCTGCCTCAAGCATTCACACCCTCCAAGCCTGCTCGCCTCCCCAGTCCTTGCAGCTGCCTCTCATGTTGCCAAGCCCTCACATCGCTGCCCACTCTGACATCCATCCCCTTTGCACTACAGCCCCAAGGCCCCATGCAAACACTACAGCCTCCTGGGCTACATCTGCACGAGCTGTACTTTTCTTTCAGCAAAATTCTTAATCCTGCCCCAAATGCATTTTACCAGGACTGCAGCCTCTCCGGCCTCTTTAACACCAGCCCTTCCTATTCTCTGTATAAGCCACACGTTGCACCAAAAATAATGCACCTACCCATTGATTCATAGAATCATTCTGGATGGAAGAGACCTTCAGAATCATCCAGTCTAACTGTTATCCCAGCACTGCCAGGGCACCACTGACCCCTGGTCCTCAGCACCACAGCTCCACGGGGGCTTGGAAACCCCTCCAGGGATCACAGGGACTCCACCCCTGCCCTGGGCAGCCTGGGCCAGGCCTGGACAACCCTCAAGGGGAAGAAATTGTTCCTCAGCTCCAACCTCAACCTCCCCTGGGGCAGCTTGAGGCCGGTTCCTCTTTGTCCTGTTGCTTGTTCCTTGGAAGCAGAGCCCAACCCCCCTGGTTCCAAGCTCCTGTCAGGGAGCTGTCAGGAGCAACTTTAACTTGATTTAGTCATTGCTCTCCTTAAGCCTTTCACTGTCTGCCCACCCATTATCGTGTGAAATTCAAAGCAGTTATCACAGCTCTGCTCTATCTCCCTCCACAGACTCTGGTTTATGCTGAAGAACTGAAAGCCACACTGACACATCCTGACACTCTCCCCCATGCACTACAGACCCTTCTGAGCCCCTCCACAAGACCCACAAACATTCAAATAAAATGAAACCACACCAAAACATAAAACCCCAAACTCGAGAGTATTGTTGTGCCACTTTGCCAGGTGCAGTCCCACGTAGGTGACAAGATCAGCAGCTACTTCCTTCAAAATCACAAGCTTGAGCAAAAACCAGAAGCTGCTTCAGCACTAGTTTTTAACTATGAATGGTTAAAATACACACAATTCTCACACAAGAAATGGACCCCAGCACATCCAAGTGCATCTCTCATTTCCTGTGCCACCCAAAGCTAAGGACTTTTCCCCAGTTTCTACCTAAGGCAGGGACACATTCACTCCAGGATCAAAGGCAACCTTTCAAGGCACAGACACTCAAACCCCATGAACTCTATATTCTAAAACTGTGGGGAAAGTACAAGCACACCGGCCAGGTTTTCAAGAGTACTCGTAGGAAACGGCTCCTGTTTTTTCCTCCCTGGGTGCTGCCATTCACGTTTTCAAGCCTAGCCACACACACCAAATTATACCCAGATTTGTAATCACAAACACCACTAAGTCGGTCTGGAAAGGGAGGTGAGCAGTGTCCCAGAAAGTGAGCTCCAGCCCACTCCTGGCAGCAGCTGCTCCAAAGGGCTGGTGGATTCTCCGATAAAAGCTCTGGTAGCTTCTGGCTGCAGAAAGGCTGGTTTGGGTTAATAATTGTACCCCCCCGAGACCCCCCCAGAGCTGTCCATTGTGCTTCTAGCAACCTGGCACCTCGACTGACAGCTGGAGGGACATGATTTAAGAAAAAATAGAGCTTTAAAACATTTCTGTTTGGTCAGTATTATCCCTAAAATACATTTTCTCTACCATATGGCATGGACAGAATACACAGTGGTGTAGGAGGTATATACAAAGACTTCTCAGTTGCTGTGCATTTGGCATGATCCACTTGACATACCTTACATGCTAATTACCCACTGTTAATAGTGGATTTTTCAGATGTCTTCATAATTCAAAATATATTTCTATATTTCTTTATTTTGGGTAAGCCAAGCCCGTTATAGGTATTATAAAATGTAAATACAGACGAT
>JANHGN010014929.1:14667-27010 GCA_024605025.1 Megaceryle maxima | reverse complement strand
GCTCTTGCTCAGCATTGCTCAGCTCCCCTCTCAGGCTGCTCTTCTGCAGCTGAACAGCCCCAGGGCTCTCAGCCTTTGCTGGCCACAGAGATGCTCCAGTCCTCATGCATTCACATTATCCTCCTATGGCTGCAAAGTGTCTTCTCGTAGAGCTGCTGTATCAAACCACACTCTGCCTCCTGCAACAAGAAATTGCTACAGCCCTTATGGTTTCTACCAGCAGAAAAGCTCTGATGGTTCTGCATCTCCTTTCAGTGCCACCAAGGACACAGAATTCACTGTGTTGCCTTGTGGTGGACACTCTCTGTCCTCTACCTCTTCACCATAACTTCCATCATCCCCCTGCTCTTTGTGCTACATTCAGCATTCAGTTTGAGGTTGGACACACATCTCGCAGAGCGCTCAGCACCTTGCAGATCCTGCAAAACAAGCGTGGGGATGTAGTCGCTGGAAAGAAAGGGTTCAATGGGGCCCAAGGGAACAGAGCTGAATATCAATACAGCCTTTTAACCAGTGAGGACCTTCCCCAAGAAGACAGTCATCCTTTGTGGCTTCAGGCTTAAAAATAATCATTAGATTGTGCCAATGGAACAAAAAGCTGCAAAACAATCCCACATGAAGCCTAGAGGAGACCTGGACAGTTACCGGCTACATTACACAGAGAGAGCCATGATGTTCAGCCCTCTGACACCCTCCCAACACGCTCTTTGCAACCAGCCAGAAATTCTACTCTGGCAGAGTTACAGGAACATGGTAATTGCCCAGCTTTCTACACAGCCTGGTGTAGATATCACCAGTCTCCAGGCTGACCTTCAGCAAGCCTGGATACATTGGAGACCCTGCAGCTGAGCTAGCGGTACGGACACGTACGCTTCTGCCAGCCATCGCTTCATCCATTATCTCTCCCAGAGAGGCTGTAACCAGTGCATGATGGGAACCTTCTGAGCCTTTTTTCCAGTCAGGCCTTGGCAATGCCACCGACACCAAAGTCTCAGCAAGATCCTTTCCTTTCTCCTACTTTTCACCCATTGTCTGTCGTTGCTTTTACCCAACAACACATTTCCGCCCGCGGCACAGCTGCCCAGCTCAGCTACTCAGGGGATTTGTCACCGCCCGTCCTTTTGCTCCTATTACCTTCCAGCCAAAAAATTAACCATCCCCAACCTGTAAGATGAGGCCATCCTGTTCACAAAGCCTTCGCTCACACCGAAAGGTAGACCAGTGATCCATGACACCAAAGGCTTCAGCCTCACACCAGTTTTGCTGCCAGTAGTTCATTCCTGGTATTTTCTTTCTCCTGCTGGTAAGAAGGGAAGGCTCTGGATGCTCCTCCTCTTCAATCTTCCACGATCCCCTGGGTCTTCCTTAATCCATGGAGTTCCACTCGATGCTCCATGTCACAATGCCAGCACCGGCAAAGGCTGGATGGGTAATTTCATAATCCAAAGCTGATGGGTTTTCTAAACTTCTTTAACATGTTGTCACAGACAAATTTAGATGAATTACTGACAGTCCCTGAGATACTTGACACTACTGATCAGCAGTATCCACATCCCTACAATACCAGCAAAACGTCACCCGGAGAAATGGAAGACGGGAGGGCTGAGAGATGAGGGTGAGCTGGCCAGTCACACACCGAATCACAGTGTGAACGTCCACGCCTCCTGGTGAATCGAATGCCCCTCCAAATTCGTGATTTTTAATTGTTCCTTTTTGTCAGCATCCAATGGCAGCTACTTCTGCTCCCTTGGGAGTTGGAGAAGGGTGTAGCTAAGTTATACCCACCCATCCTCTTATCCCTCCAGCTTCCTGCAACAGAAGCTTCTTTTGATAGTTCCCCAAAAAGCATAAAAAGGAACCAGTTTTACTTAACCCTTCCCATTTTGCACTAGGCAGTTTTTGTTCATCAGTTGAAGCTGTCACTTCTACCAGGAGACAGAAGTGTATCATATTCATGGATATGAATCATGACACATCCCCCCCCCCCCAATTTACAATGTCAGGATCCAGCTACCAAAGGCAGAGACCATCCCGTGGCTCCTCCACCCTCTCCCTGCATTAGCTCCCCCCCAACTCTTCCCTCTTGAGCTTGGTACCTTATTTGCAGAGATGCCTTTAAGGACAGTTTCATTTTCTCCTGCTTTTATTGACAGATCAAATAATGATGACAGGGTATTATACTGAAGCAAACACCACCCTGGCATGAAGTGGCTTCCTTGGAGAGCTAAGTTAAAATATAAACCCCATGTTTTAAAGCTTTCATATTCGTAGGGCTCACACGTGCACTATCCATGGCCTTTATTCAGCACAAAGTCCAGCAACAGGTTCTCCCCACTACCTCAACAAGCTGATTAACAATCCCCCTATAAACCCCCTGGATTAAAATACATCTGCCAGTAAAACCTGTCTCTTCTCCACAGAATCGTCACTCCCAGCGGTGTGTACGTTACCTGCTGTGACGCTGGCACTGGCTGCACCACCGGAGCTTGGGCAGATGTGGAAGTGTGAAGGGCCACGGAAGCTGCTGAGTCTGATCCACCCTCTGAACTCTGCATGCTCACTGCTGGGGAGAGCAGAGGGGAGGTCAGCGGGGAAAGCAGAGCTACGCGCCGCGGCAAACGCCCCAGGAACCCGCCTCTGACAGGAACAAAATCCCAGTGGAAGATCCAGGGGAAGTGCTAGGAAGGAAGGTAGCTACCTTCCTACACAGTGGACTCATTTTAGTCTTGGAGATAATTTTAATACAGTATTATATTAAGAAAAAAGAAAGTTGCACAATTGTTCCACAGAAAGGAGAGGGAAGGAACAGAAAATGCTCTTCTAAATATAACTGGAAAGTAGCATTGGAAAATCATTGTGTCACAGTGAGGGTAACTTCAGATCTGGAAGAGTAAGAGAATATTTTTAAAATAATATTTTCTCCCCCTCTGCTTTATCATGTTTAACTACTGAAAAAACCCCACTTTAATGTTTGAATCAAACTGAAGTACATGCCTGGAACTTAGCTACTGCTTGCATTTGGAAAGTGGGGCGGTCAGTTTGGGTTTATCATTGTGACCGATAATCTGAGTAGCAGAGGAATGGTGATTCACCATCAGTTTAAACACCCCGCAAAGAAACACTTCCACCCTCCCATCCCTGCCCTTGCCCCAGAATCCCACCAGCCTCACCAGGGTCCCCAGACACAGCCACGCCATCGGTCCTCTGCTGCAAACCTACGGAGGTGATGCCCTCGGCATCTGCAGGTCACCTGGGTGTCCCTGTCCCATCACTCACCCACCTTTGCTCAGCCACCCCGGGAAGCATCCCAAGGGCCAGACGGGAACATCCTGGGGATGGAGAAACAGCAGAAGAGAAGGACTGTCCACCCCCTGGCTCTCCTCGCTCCCTTACGGCAGCACCCTGGCACCCCTGGCTGTCCCCCGTGGGACATGGGGCACATTAAAGCCCAGCTGCCCTTGGTCACCCATGGTCCTTGCTGCGATGGTGCTTCCCGAGAGCAGACAATGTCATTTGGGGGTTTTTGATGTAATATGGAGGAGGGGTAGGGGAGTCCTTTTTTTTCACCAGTTTCTTGTGAAAGTTCCTGTTTAAAATAATATTTTAGGAGGCTTTCTGTGGTCACTTCAAAACCAAAAGATTCAGAAACACTCACATTTCAAGCAGTGTCATTTCTCCTTTCTCAGCCTTGCTGCTGAGTGTAACAGCCTCCAAATAACACCATGAAATTTTGTCTGCTTTAGTTCCCTTCTCCATCCACTACTTAATAATCCAATACTTTCCCCTCAACTTTGTGTGAGTGAAGAGGCAGAAGAAAAACACAGAAACTGAGGGATGCTGGAACCTGCTCTTTGGATAGCTCTTTGTGGTAAAAAGAAATGCAAGGGGGAGGTGAAGTTTATCCTCATTCAGCCACTGAAAAACACCCAAAATATAAGATTTTTTTTTTCCCAGTTAGTGCTGACCCGCTATTTCCATAACAGCAAACAACAATTCCTCTCCCAACGTCCCCTAAACCCCACAACTCGCAAGTTATTTTCTCCATCACCTCATCTTTCTTGCATCCAGGAGAAAGGGTGGCCACCAAACCCGCGTAGACCGTGCCACGAATACAGCCACCAGATTCATTTAACAAGCCAGAAATGAGGCAAAGAAATGTAGTCACTATTTGTCACCCTTCGTAGCCCTCAAGTCTGCCCAGAGCAGACGTGCCCAGCCCGCAGCTCTGCTCTATAAAGGCAGCGCCTGCTTCTCCCCACCACTGCCTCCGCGTGGGCTTTGGGCAAAAGCTCTTCCCGAGACGATACCGGCTGCAATAGCACCGCGGGAGCATGAAAATAACAATGCCCGCAGTAAACGGATGAAATCACCTCCCGTCCGTTCCAGCCCCGAGTTATCTGCAACTAAGCACTTGGCCAGTACTCTTGGCAGAGAAGGGAGGTTTATGAAGCTCATGTGAAGATGCTCAGGCAGAAGAGAGGGGTCACTTTCAGCACAGGTATTCTCCTATCTTTTGCCAAAGTGTTTTTCTGTGCTCAGGGCTCCGGTTTACAGCTTTCTAGGGTTTTACAGGTGGACAAATATAGGCTGGTGAGGTTACAGAAGAAAGGTGGGTAAGTTCCCAAATATATTTTAACAATCTATTTGAGAATGGTTCTGGCAGGGTCAGACCTCAGCACTCCAGGTCTACCAGGTCTCTTTTCAAGGCAAAGGACGCTCAGAAGAGACACTGTCTCGAAATCACCACCTACTCACTTCCACTGATAAATTTCATCTTCTGGTTCCTCTCAGTGACCTAAAGGGACCAGAGAGAGGCAGGCAGGGTGGAAATGAATTGTCTGCTGCCAAAATAAATCCTCACCATTATTTTCAGATCCGTTACAAAATGCAGACTCCGTTGACGATGACAACCAAGGCAGACACAACGACTCCGATGAAATCCGCAGCTGGTACTTCCAGACAAGGTAGACAGAGACAGAAGTGCTGGATGACCAAGGCACATGTACAAGACCTCTTATTATTTTGTTTATCAAGGAAACATCCTGGATAAAGAATAATTCATTTCCCATTAAGGCCTTCCTGCGCTTCCTGAGGATTGGAGAGACAGATACGTGGGTGCCATCTGCTAACATTAATTTGTGCTGATGAAAAGCTGGCAACATAAACAGAATTCCTACGCTCCAAGAAACCATTGCAAGGTGCTACAAAGCTCTGCCGATGGTCTGGGGGAACGGCTACCAAGGGAGCCAGCACCTGAGCCAGGGCTCCAGAGGCATTGGCTTTCCAGGAGCAGAGGAAACGTGGCATCCAAAGCCTTGCTCTGGCCTCTTCTTGGGAGCTGTGCGTGTCGAGTAAGGAGCACTCTTGTAGCTCCCTAACGAACACCGGCTGCTGGAGCTCGGCCCTCTGCTTGTGCAGCTCTTTGGCAGTTCTGCCACATCCCTAAAGCGAATGCCCATGAAAGGACTTGCTGCTCTCCTTCAATCTCATTTTTCACCTCCAACAAGGAAGTTTTACAGTGTTCCTGATCATCCTCTCCCCACAGAGACTTGGGGGCTCAGTGGTGAGCCCTCCTGTTTCCCAAGGGTTTGCTGCCTTCCTCTTGGACCTGGGCCAAGCAGGAGAGGCTCATCCCGGCCACGCTTGCTTCCTGCTCCTGGCTGGGGGACAGCACTGCAGCTCTCTCGCTGCAGAAGTGACCGACAGAAGCTATTAGACGGTGTCGCGTGGCTTCTGACAGCCAGTGAAAGCCTTGACAGCTTGGCAGCCCCCCCGGTCCCGGGGAGATTGCACAAACTGAGAAGATAATTAGTAGTCAACAAAGCTGCTGGTGGGTCAGAGAGACGATAAGCATCCACAGATCAGAGGCTCTTCAGCGGGCTAAGAAGAGCAAAATGACAGGTCCATTACTATGGCAGGAGAACAGGCAGATGGGACCTGACCATGCACAAGGAATCAGATCACTCTGAGAAGGGCCTTACTCAAAGCACTGGTGTTTCAGGTAGAGACAAGTTTCAAACCCTGGTTGCTCAATGTGGCCAGTGATGTCACACGCAGCATCGTGTCTGTGGAAGGCATTGCAGAAATCTGGATTCCAGGTTGCATCATCGCTGCATGAATCAGGCAGATAACGAGGCTGCTGCCTCTGGAAACCTTCTGTTTACACACAGCTATCTCGGTATCCAAGCAAACAGCGGTGACAGGAAAGGAAATACAGAAAAAAATAATAACTTCTGGGTGCTATTTCTGGTTCTGCCACCAGCTTGTGACCTTGAACAGGATGCTTCCCTTTCCCCACGCTTCAATTTTCCCACTCCTAAAAAAGCCACAATACTCCTCTAGGCAAGGTGTTTTTTGCCTGGTCTCAGAGGGCTGTCAAAGTCTTAATGCATGTGAGAAAGACAAGTAGTAATATCACAAGCCTTGAGGGTTGATAAAAAACTCCAGTTGTCACCATTTCACTCACGAGCCACGTCGCCTCCACGTAAATAGCCTTGCTTTTGTTAATCTCTCCTGCCTAAACCCGCTCCAAAATGCTGGGGAAGCAGAGATAAGAGAAGCGCTTCAAAATATCTTCCATATTCAAATTTGCAGCGAGAGGGGGAGAAAAGGAGGGGGCAGCAGGAGAATAAATATCACCCAGCGAGTCACCTCTGACTGCCGAGAGGGGAAAGCAGCAGCATCCTCTGCAGTGTCCCCCAAACTCCCCAAAAAAAGAGCTTGGGAAAGGGGGTGAGGGGGTGGGGGGTGATGCTGGAGCCCCCAGTAGGGAGAAGGGTGCCCCTGGGTGCTCGGTCTGTGCTGCAGCCCATGAGCTCTGCCAGACGGGAGATGAGGAGCCGCAAGTATTTTTCCAGAGAACGTTTTAATATAAACAATCAGCTCCTGAAGACTCAAACAAAAACCGTTTTAGAGTGAAATGCCGAGCCCTCAAACATCTAATAACCGCCACTGATCTGAGCCAGAGCAGGATGCCTGCCCCAGGGAAATATTTGGTTTATTTTTCTTCGGTGCTCTGGTCCTCACCCCGCAGGACACTGTGAGCACAGGGCTGAGCACCCGCAGCCGCCCCAGGCAGATCTGAGACTCCAAATGAAAGAGGATTTATAAGTCCCTGCCTTCCTCAGGCCCAGGGTTGCTTGGGTTGCAATTGCAGGTCAACCAACTTGAAGAAAATGTCACTATTTTTAGTGAATATAACTCTCCTCTCCCTTTATTTTTATGTTTTAAGAGCAGTCTTACATAAATCAGGGGTGGGACTGGCACAGCCTTGGCTCTCGTGGGGTATTTAGGTCTTGTATTTACATATCAATTTTTTAAGGTGAAGTATTAGGTGACACGGTGAGATATTAGCTGCTCCACGCCAGCAGCCAGGGAATGCTTTCTGAAATCCAGAATAATCACGCAATGACAGCAGTGTTGCTTTCAAAACACCAAACTGTTACCGTTTCGGTGAATCACTTGCTTATCTGAAGCAAATGATGAACTATTTTACTTCATTTGTATTTCAAAGCTTAATTGGTCATCCTTTGATCCTATTTAATATCTTTATATTCCTTTATTGCATCTTTTATTTTATTTTTTTTTGCTTGGCAGAACTTTGAAATGGAATAGAATACTGGGACATAGGGAAAGGAAAATGTCTTTGAGGTGATTTTGGTTGTTGTTTTTAAGAACAGTCAATTATTTTACATTTGGGACAAAGTTTCTCACAGCTACTTACATTTAAGCTCCCCAGTAAACCTTGGTGGGAGTTACTGTCTCCACTGGGTAATTCATTCCCTCCGTTTGTCATTTGGAAATGGGCTCAACAACTTCTTCTCAAAGAGGATCTAAATGTGGGGTGTAAAAATCCACAGACAGTCACAGGTCCGTATACGAGTTCATGACACAGCTATGGATTTGTTGGAGAATTCTCCCAGTATCTGGTATTTTACTGAAAATAATGGGAAGGTTGTAGTTATTTTTTTTTTTTTTAATGATTTATTTCTCATCCAGAACATTGACCTGCTGGGATCAAAACTTGAACCCAAAGGTTTGTGGGGTTTTTTTTGTTCAGCTTTGTGCATTTTTTGCATATTTTGAAAGGAAGGCTTACATATGAAAATATGTTGTTATATGGTTTCTGGAACTTTTATTCAGGTTTAGTTGGCTTGGAGCTTAGATAAATAAGAAAAACAGAACAGCAATAACTAAACTCAGAAGAAATAACCCCCCTATTTAACCATCACATTCTATATGGGCTCTAAGTGGTATTTTCTCCCCTGACTACAGGAGAAGGAGCTCTGGTTTTACATGTAATAGATTTACTACTGAGAATCCTCAACGCTCTCAAAAGTGACTGAAAATAACAAAAGGAATGCAGGGAATGACAGATTTGGATTTTCTTTCCCAGCAGATGCTGGGATACGATTCATCAGCTTTATCCACCATGCTCTACACCACATTTATTTTACTACAGAAAACCCTTCTTATTTCCATTTCATTCAACATTTTTGTCTTAGTGTCTATTTAATAATTTGCCCTCAAAAGGCATTAGTGGTGTTTTAACCAGAGCAGAGAAAGGAAGGGTTTCATTCTTTGGAAGAAGACACTTTTTTATCTGATGTGAATGAACATGCAATCGAGTGAATTATCCCCACCCTAGAGCAGAACTAAGGCAAATACTTGTAGCAAACCCAGTTTGTCTCCTGCCTCCACACGCACCCCTTATCCCTGCTGCACATCTCCAAAACACGGTATGTCCAAGAAATAACAGGCGTGCCCTTGAAATTCCAATCAGGAAATTTTTTTTTTTTTTTTTTTTCCAGAAAACTCAAGCTGAAGGAGCACAGAACAGGCACCTGCGGATGGTCAGCACATGGCTCTGGGCTGAGATCAGGTGCCAAGCATGGCACCCTCTTTGGAAAAACGTGATTCCAGCTCATCCACCTGTGAAACCAAAAGAAGCTCTTTCACAGAAACACAGAACCATTTTGGAAGTGAACTTTAGGATCATTGAATCCAACTGCTGCCCAGCACTGCCAGGGCACCACTGACCCCTGGCCCTCAGCACCACAGCTCCCTGGGGGGCTTGGAAACCCCTCCAGGGGTCACGGGGACTCCACCCCTGCCCTGGGCAGCCTGGGACAGCCCTGGACAACCCTGAAGGGATTAAATTATTCCTCATGTCCAACCTAAACCTCCCCTGAGGCAACTTGAGGCCGTTTCCTCTTGTCCTATATTTTTGCTTTTTGAGGGCTGAGCCAAAGACAACCTGCTCTACCAGCATTCAGGAGTTACCTTTTCCTTCTTATGAGGGATGTTTGGAGAACAAAGATCCCAACACGGCTCTTAGCAATGGGTGCAGCTCCAAGCATGTGGAAGTCTGGCTGCTTAGCACCTGAACTTACTCCTTGTCCAAAATGTTCTACAACTGGCAACCATGACAGTGGCCTGACTTAGGAGAGCTGCGGTATTTCCTGGTCTTTTAACTGCTCTAAAAGCCTTGGAAAAAGATCCAGCTATTCTGGCTTTCAGAGGGAGACAGGAAACGTGGAAGCAGGTTAGGACCAGCCAGAGTCTTGCTTCATCATACCTTGGCCTCTGCACCAAACCCCTCGTCCCACAGCCACCCCGCTGAGCTGGGGATGCTGGGAGAAGGTGTCCAGCATCCCCACGAGGAGCACTCCTGGACTGGTCGCATCCCGAGGGCCAGAGCAGCATTTGCTGATCACAGCCCCTCCTGCACCAGCATCTCTTTCCAGGGAAGGATGGGAGAGAGGTTTGGGCCATGTCTGGAGTCTGAGCAGTGTGAATGTGCCTCCCATGAGCAGGCTCAAAAGCCAGCTCATCTAAAGAGTGTCCTGAACCACGTGTCACAACCTTTAGCCTTTTAATAAGTGGTGGTAAGTGGAGGGGACGGAAGGGGGAAGCAAACATGACAAAGAACTTGATAATAGGCTGATTCTGGAGAGGTTTCTTATTTCATTGCTTCAAAGCGTTATAAACAGAGAAGGCACCAGAGCCTTCCCCTGATTAGGTTAAATTAATTTAAACCAGAAGCAAACACTGCTTGTCTAAGAGCCCTAGTTACCTGGAAACACAGATAAACCCCAAACATGCATTTCAAGGGCAGGCAGCAGTATAGCTGAGCTGGGGGTTGGTTAGATTTTTTTCCAGAAACCGGGTCCTCATGGAAAAATACAAATTTGGAAATGGCTTTTATTAGCAAGTTAATAATATACCAAACCACAAATATACGCTCAGTCTTTAATTAGATTTCATGGAATCATGTCAAGTAATATATACACGCAGGCGAGTAACTGCTGTGTAACAGCAGCTCACTCATCTCTGCTGTGAGAGGCAGAGTGAGGGATGTATAATCTGGAGTTTCCTTAAGAGCCAGCCGAGGCTGAACAGCAGAAGCCCGGATGGTTTAATGTTGCTGGCAGCAGCCTGTGGACAAATCCCACATGCACTGATCTCAGACCTGAACATGGGCAAAGCAACGCTGCAAACCTCCCTCCTGGACAAAAACCTGCGCTGTTTGCTCTCGGGGTTAATCTCACAAACTCTCTCCAAGTGTCAGAAGCCAGGAGTGGATTCCTTCAGCTCTGAACACATCCCTGCTGGTGCTCAAAAACACTGGGGCCAGCACAGAACCCAATTGCTGCTGGGTTGCATTTCACCCTCAGCCCCTGCCCCAAACTCACCTGCATGAGTCCCAGCTGTTGGCTTTTAAGAAAAAGCCCAAATTTTTAGCCTAGCAGGACCCTGTCAGTGACTGCTTGAAACTCCTTCTTTCTTTAACTAGCTATATCTTGACTTTAGAAAAGTTTTGCTACAACGATGGCAAATGATTGCCACCCAAGAAATGTCTTGATAGCTGCTGAGCAGTGAGGAGCCTTTTACATCTGGAAGGAGGACTTGGAAGTCACAAAGTGTGTTGCACTTCATGTCCAGGCCTTTCAGATACCCTCTGTGACACAGGCATTGGTGCTTTCTGGTGAAAGCCAGCACAAGATCTGGGCTCAGATGAATCACTTTCCTGTAGTTTTAATATGTGAACTGTAGGAGTTTCCCAGGGCTGTGATTCAACAGGGGAAATACAGCGTGTCAAGTAAAAATCCAGCACAAAAGGTGCTTTTCTAGGACTAATGCTCAAAGTTTCAATCATCAACCCAACCAGAACATGTGGTTACTTCTGTAGCTCCAATTCCACACACTGCTGGGACCATCCCAGGTACCTGGGTACAGCTCATCCCCCTCATCTTGGAACAGCAAACCTTGGTACTCAACTGCATTTGTGCAAGACCCACCCACTCCTACAGCTTGTCTTCTGGCAGAAAACTATGGAATATGTCATTTATCTTAAATTAATGCCAAGAGATGGGTTTGGAATTCATTTAAGTTGGAAGGAGGAGATTTGTTGCAGTATTTCATGTGGATGTGGGGCAGCAGCAGCAGCTGTTTCCCTCACGCCTGTCGGGTGAATACAGGAGCAACTGCTGCCAAGGCAGCCCAGAATATGGTTATTTATTTGTATAGCACCATTCACAAGCATTGTGGTGCTTAACAAAGTTAAGCAGAACAAGCCACAAACATAAACTGCGGCTGTTCAGACAAGAGATGACTGTCTCAGATTTTACAGCAGCAGCAGCTGAGTCAGTGCTCTGGAGGTCTCCGGGAGAGATTCCACCACGGGGTGGACTGAAACACGTCACAAGGGGATAAACAAGTGGTCAGGAGCGTCAGTGTTGCTGTAGGTTTGTGCTGAGGGGGTTGAGAAGCCAGAAGTGAGGGTTGGAGCAAGGAGAGAAACAAGGAGTGGTGACTTTTTCCCTATGAAAGGCAGGTAGTGCCTAGGCAGGCATGAGGAGGAGGAGGAAGAAAGCTTGTTTGCTTTCTCCTGACACTAAGGGCATATTTCTTAGTACATCTGCATGAGCTCTGACCCCACCATCCCTCTGCCTGCACACAAGATGCTCTTCCAGGCTGGGCTAACTTGGCATGCTCCTGGGGAACACTGCCCTGACACTCTGGTGTTACTGGGGAGGAACCACCACAGAGGTCTGGGCTCTGCTCCTGCACTTGACAGAAAATGGGAGTCTTGACCTTACATGATGATGCCTTTTCTCAGGAGAGTTTGGGATTTCCTCGTTGATAATTCTGCTTCTACATGTGCAGTGAAAGTGCCCCAGGTTCAAAGTCCACGTTATCTAAGTGCATCTCCAAGAGTTCTCAGAGCCACAGGCTGGCACGGGGGGGGGGGGGGGGTATTGCCCAAAACCAAACCGACGGCTGTTTTTCAAATATTCCCTCACGGGGGGTGGGGCAGTTGTCAGCAAGATAAGGGAGCGAA
>JANHGN010014929.1:0-14657 GCA_024605025.1 Megaceryle maxima | reverse complement strand
CCATCTCCCCCTTTCTCACGCCGCACCGCCACGTGCGCGCGGCGCCCTCGGGTGCGGGGGGGGGGGGGGCCGGGCATGTCCCAAAACTAAACTCACGGCTGTTCTTCAACTGCTCCATCACGGTGTTCGGTGCATGTGTCAGCAAGTAATGGGACAGAAGTGATTGAAGAGGGGGGTGAGCTGGTTTTTTTGTCCTGTGGAAATTTAGGGTTCATAGAGGTCTTGGTGACTGGTCCTACAGACTCCAGGACTAAACAAGACCCCAAACAGAAAACACAATCTAGAGACACAGAACTCTTCCTGGAAAGGCAAAGAAATGAGCAGGCTGCTTTAGATACCCTAGAAGCCCAACGTGGGGATATGTACTGGAACGTTCTGCACTTGGAGGAAGGGGCTGCTGTATTTTTGGTGAGCACTGCAGGAGGACAGAGCGTGTTCTAGATGAGCGGGAGAAGATAAAAGCTTGCAACAACTGTTCACTGCTCTAAGAGTTCATAGTCTCCTAAAGAGAGACAATCGGCTGTTACCAAACTAGAATTAACCAAGTTATAGCTTTAATAAATTCCAGCGGGCAGGATTTTTGGCCGGGAGACAGGAGTGGGTGGCTTCCCGACAGCCATCTCAGCTCGCTGAACTTTCTGTCGCTTGTCTGGCCAGAGAGGGGTTCAGATAACACCCAGAAACCACTTTATTTTATCCATCCACTAAGTGGGGAAGGCAGAGCTGTGGGTTTAAAGCGCCTATCAAGCTGAGTGGGAAGATGTAAATCCTTTTGAATCATAAACTAGAGGGCTGGGGCGGGGAGTTGTCTTTAGTCCTAATTCTGAGTCTGCTTTGAGGGGCGACGGGAGCAGGGGGGACCCCCAAGGCCACCCAAAGCGTGGTGGAGGGGGAGGAAGAGGCCGATGTTGGGGAGGATGAGGTGTTTGGGGAGCAACAGCAGTTGCCAGGGTGACGCGGTCCCCTCCCGTGGCAGGGCGCGTTGCTGGGCGACGTGGGGAGTGCTTCCCAAACCAAACATCCCCGGCCCCGCCGCAGCGCGCACTAAATATGTCAGCGGGTATTTTCAGAAGCCCGGGAGGACTGACAAATAATTTCTTTGCTATAGTAACTGCGAGGGAGGCGGGGAGGGGAGAGGTGTGGGAGGGCTGCGGGGTTTGGTGCTTTGTTTTGGTTTGGGTTTATTATTTTGTCTTAATTGTTATTTCAGAATAAACGGATTCACAGGGTTCTTCAAAGCACATGCCCAGGAAAGGAACTTTTTTTTTTTTTTTTGCTTGTTTGTTTTTAAAATATATTATCAAGGAGTTAACCTCTTTTGGAGACAGCAGTAACCAATTGTGCAGAGCCCGGGGTCCCCAGTTTGCTGCTGGGGAAGCACCGCAGAGACACCCCCATGGCCAGAGCTACCCACAAACACACACGTGTCCCTCAGCAAATACTTGTTAAACTTTTTTTTTTTCTTCTTCCACCTATTTGTCAGTTCCTAGAAGTCTCCCAGCACAACTGATATCCCTTTAATGCAGGACTTTGCTTCCTTAAAACAGGTTTGCTTTTCTCGGTGGTATCTACGAGTCCAGGGAAAGGTAGTGGCTGGGAGATAAGATCTTGGAAGAGGGTGAGGGCACTTTTTAGCTGTCCTCTGATTTGAGGAGGAGGAGAAACTCACCAGGGAGGTGTTTTCTTCTAGTTCCAGGAATGTGGGAAACTAATTTAAATTCTCTACTTTGCATTTTTTACATTAAAATCGGAGGCAACTAATCATAAGCGAAGGTTTTTAGACACTCAGAGGATTTTAAGGCAGAGCTTTGCTTTCTGTGGAAATAAAGAACAGAGAGAGGCTTTTGTTGGGCTGGTGGGGACAGATCATTGTCCTGGGTGCAGTGGTATGATCTAAACCATAAAAGTTCTGCTGTGCTTGCTAATCACCAGTAACACCACACGCTGCTGTCGCAGGTTCCCCACTTCAATAGGAGCAGAATTTGGGCAGAATTTGTCCCTCCCACTTTGAAACAGAAGCTCGGCCACTGGCATGCCAGCAGATCACCTGCCCGGCGATTAACGCCGAAGCTGATCGCAGAAGTGGCTGGTTTTGCAGCATGGGGTGATCTCAGTGCCTCCTTTAGCGCTGCTAACGGCAGAGTCTCCAGGACACTGCACCAGAACTGCAGCAAGGCCTCCATGGCATGGCAAGCAGAAATCACTCACTGATCAAAAAGGAAAAGTCATAGGTCAGGTTGGATGGGATCTGAGCAACCCGATCTAGTTAGAGATGTCCCTCCCTGCAGCAGGGAGGTTGGAACTAAATGATCTTTAAGGTGCCTTTCAACCCAAACCATTCTATGATAGCACTGGGCACTTTTTAATCAGGTCTTTCAAAAATTCTGTTCTTTTTCTAAGGATTTTTAATTTTTTTTCATAGAATCATAGAATGGTTTGGGCCAGAAGGGACCTCTATGGGTCATCTGGTCCAACGCCCCTGCAGGGAGCAGGGACATCTTCAACTAGAGCAGGGTGCTCAGAGCCCCATCCAACCTCCCCTTGAATATCTCCAGGGATGGGACCTCAACTCCCTCCCTGGACAGCCTGGTCCAGTGTTCCACCACCCTATTGGTAAAGTTTTCCTCAAACTATTGCTGACCTCAGCTCCCAAACCATTGTTTTCTAGTGTTTAATTGCATCAATCTGCTTCTCAGGGGGACTCACATGCTTCTTACATGAGAACAGTAGGCCCAGAAACATTCTGAAGGAGACAGTTCATCTTTTTCTTGTGCTGTTCAGAAAAGACTCTCATGCAAGACAGCCCGGAGTCCAGCATAGCCTGGCAACTTAAAACAACAACTAAAAATTAAGAAACATCATAACTTGAAGAATCTGCCCAGGAAGAGGGTAAACCATGGACCATTTGCAGCTATTTGTGGTGATTCTGGATCATTTGCACTCATGACAATCCAAAACAAGCTCCTTTACTCAATACCATTGGTGCCTCTCCTACCTCTTGCCTTCTGGGAAACACTGAAATCTCCAAGCTGTGTGAAATATGGTTAAAAGATGTGTTAGCATTGCAACATTTGGTCAAGTAAAGGACCTTCAGAGATAATCCTGGCTAAGAGGAACATCTCTGACGTGACAGCAGCAGAAGCACAGATGAGGGTGACCAGCCTCTTGATAACTCTGGTCTCACTCAAATGCCAGCCTGCAGAGCAAGCCAAAACTCACCATATAGACCCCCTCGCTTCTTGGTCCTTCCACCAAATTTATGAGTGATGCCTTTGCTGGCATTGACCCAAGACCTATCAACTCATTTCAGAGTGTAAAACAGTTCAGTTGCTCTGAAAGAGCCACTGTTCTTATTCCTTATTAAGATGGGCAAATTAAGTCCAAGATTCTTCTCATTCCATTCCTTTCTGATAAGTGGCCTCATTCCTGCTTTAATATGCTACGAAGTTAGTGCTGGGATGAAGAAAACACATGAAAATTGAGAGCTGACACCTCTCGTCTCAAGTGTGGATGCTAGTGGGGGTTTCAGTCTCTGAAGTCCTGTCACTCCCCCAGAGCTGTGTCTGACAAGAAAAAGGGGTTTCCAGCTTTCCAACTTCTACTGAAAAAGTAGAAAGAAGAACCCAATTTCAGAAAGTCACTTTAAACAGCCAGCCTGCCTTATTTTTATCTCCTAGTGGGTTTTAATCCAACCTTATACTTCGGGGAATTTCTAGCCTCCTGGGGAGGGAGCAGTTTATTCACAATCACATAACAGCTCAATCCCCCCTTCCTTCTTTTTTTTATTCTCTTTCCCCCAAAGTCTCTTTCTACTTTTGCTTTCCAGAAAACCAAATGTACATCCACTTCTTGCAAAGATGAGAGCAACGTTAGAAGCGCCGAGTGTGACTGCAGGAGCTATTTCCAGTCCATACAGCATTTAGTGCTGAGTGAAGAGATTGGAACATGCTAATGAGCTCCAGCCTGCTAGAGATACAGTCCTACATGGAAGGAAAAGTCTCTTTGAGAGATTTTTTTTTGCCCATTCCATCTCCAGAAACCATACAAAACTTTAACACCTCCCTTTGGCTACAGCTTTCCAAGTTACACTTGAAAAACTGAAAAGGAAAAACAGATGGGGGGTGGGGGAGTGGATGGAGATGATCCGACAGAGCTAAATAACCATTAGTGGTAAATTCCACCAACTCCCTCCCCCTCCCAAAAGAGCAGACTGCATGGGTCAGATTCCACCCGCAAACCAAGAAACCAGCTCCAACCACATTCACTCAGCCCTTTTTATTCTCTTGTCTAACTGGCTGCTAGGCAACCTGAGCAGCATTGCTGCTCATATGCATTAAGTATTAACTATTATTTCATTCCTTCCCCTCTTTCTGCAAAAAGGCAGCAACCTCAATTTGCAGCAGACGGTTCTTTTCCCCAAGGCAAACGCTGGCTAAACGAAGCTGGGACCAGAGTTAAAGCCCTGCACGGGTCGAATACACCCAGTTTAGCTCTAGGATGCTCTCGATGCAGCCACTATGGGATGCACAGGATTTCCAGCACTCAGCATTAGCCACCCACGCCAAGTGCCCCCATTAGGGGCTAAGTCTCTCATTTTTGGTAGGGCAGGAGGTGCACTGATTTTCTGAGCCAGGCTCCGGAGGTAACGGCCACTGCGATGCCTACGCGGGGGGGTCTGAAATCCTGGTTTAAGTTTAGTGCAGTGCTCAGAGTGAAGCAACGCAAACATCACCACTGCGCCTGCTGCATCCAGCTCTGGAAGGGTGAGAAGTGTCCCTTCGGAGCTGGGAACTCCCCTGAGGTAATAAAGCCCTGGTTTTGCCAGGACCAGGCACAAAGCTGTAAAGCAGAGGGGACGGGCAGCAGAAAGGATGCTAAGGGCAAGCTAGGGTAGAATTGGAGACTACACAGTGTGCAAGGCTTCCTGCTCCCCTCCCTCCTGTCAATCAGTTCTGCCAAGGAGCATCCCCATCTTTGCCAGCGGCATCTCTTCCAGCAATTTCAGCAGACATTTTGCCTGAAGTAACAAAAAAAAAACAAAACAAAAAAACCCCACAAACAAACAACCAACCAACCAAAAACAAAACAAAAAACTCCCACAACAACAAAACAAAAAAAATCGAGCCTAGGACAGGACAAAAGGAAGCAGCAGCTGCCAGTGTTCAGAAAAGGCAGGGATGCCATTTAGAAATGGCAGCTTCAGCTCAGCAGAGAAATTCAGCCACATATTCAGCTCCCCTTGGGAGCCCGGTCCCAAACTGCAGTGAGACTCCTGTATCCAAAGTAATTACCAAAACAACTCTACAACAGAGGAGGAAGGTGCTCCTAAGGGCAATAAGGCCTCAGGACAACAAAGTTTTCACCTGCAGGAAGACTCCAAAGGCAGAAGAAGGAAGCGGCAGTGGAAATGCTGCTGCCAGGCAGAGCCCAGCACTCCTCCAGCTCAGTGACATTTCTGAGTAATTACAAAACCTTAAGATCCATTATGATGTTAATTTGCTGGCTAGTTTTTGTGGAGAAGTGTAATTAGATGTTGTGAAGCTACAATGCAGACTGGCAGGAATGCTAAGAATGCCTTCACTTGCAAGCTGAGCAGCAGCAAGAATTCCAGGAGCTGGAGCAGAGAGGAGCTGCACACACCTCTAGAGCCTGGGGAGATACTGGCCAGGTACAGAGCAGGTCCTGGGCTCAGAGGGTCCTGGCATCAGACCCGCTGTTCAGCTCAGAAAGCTCCACTGCAGTCCAAAGAGAAGTTGCCAAGCCATGGTAGCGTCCAGCCAAGCCACCAGCTAGCGAGCAATGAGAAGGTCACTCTCTCAGGTACCACACACCACATTGCCAAGCTCCAGACAGAAATTAGGATTCACCTCAAGTGAGAACATTCCATTGATTTAGATCATCATCTTCGGTCAAGTTTTCACGCTAAATGTTTTGCCTAATACAGGCCAGCCAGAAAATGCTTGGTTTTCAAATTACTGGACATTTCCCGAGTTGGGGCTGAGCTCATAAGCAACAGTAGTGGGCTACAGCTGAGGATGACAGAACCTTTTAAAATAAAAACAGATCTCCTTATCCACAACGACTCTGCACGTTCCACAATTAAGAGAAGCAATAATTGGGGTTTTTGTTGTTTTGCTGGGGTTTTTCTAACAGTCGCAGCACATTCAGAATCAGACATCGTTTCATTTCTGAAACATGCTCACTAGAAAGACTGCCTGATTTGCTATAAATATTCCCCCACAGACTAAACTGATTAAATGAAAACTACATTGGAGTCCCTAAAGCTTTGCAGCAGTAAACTTCAGGTAGTGGTTTTGTAATTTGCAGGTGGAAATACAGAGGAGCATTCATTTGCAGGCTAACTCAAGTACCGAGTTGCTCTGCAAAGTCATATTTTTAAGCTATCAATAGAATCTAAATTATGCAGGGGTGGGAAAAAATCCAACTCCTGTAGAAAGGAAAGCCATCAGCTGCTGAAAGCAAAGGAACTATCCTCCTAAGGCCAAATAATCAGCAAAGCAAACACTAGCAGAGAAGTGCAGCACCATTAGCAAAGAGAAGTGTTTTCGAGGAATACTCCTGCAGTCAGAGTGGTTTGTAAGAGCACGTTTTACATGATACAGGGAGAGCAGCACAGATTTTAATTCTTAAACCATATGAACAAGAGTGGTGATGAGAGAGGAGGAATCGGGGCTCTTCTGCCAGGTTCCTGAAGGAAGGCAGAACTCCCTTGGCCGCCCAGATGTTTTCAAAATCACACAAACTGCTGAATTAACAGGGCAAGGATTAACAAAACTTGTTATGGTTCTAAGTAAGGTCAGCCACCCTCGCAGGGACTTCACCACTGACTTAAAAGACTTTGGTATCAGAGTTGCAAAAACCAGAAGCAGCTGTTTTCTTTCTGGAACAACTAAGGAGGTATGAGGATGTTGTTGGAGCTGTAGGACCTGGACACCCACACCTCCAGTAGCACCGGCTGAATGTGGAGGTTTTCAGCATCCTCCAGAACTGCCTGAAGCATCAACCCACTCTGGCTTCTGCAAAAAGCACAGCGCAAGAAACACCAAATTGCTCTGAGCCATCAGAAGCAACTTTCCCCCCTCATTCTGCTGCAAAGAACAATGAAGATTTGTCATTATATGAAGCAGAGAGAGATCAGCCTGTGACGTTATGAGCCAAGACCCTGCTCCTCTTTGTGGGCTGTGAAGCTTTCAATGGATTTTTTTCTGTAGGAGAGATTGCACGGGTGGCTTGATTAAATCACCTCAAACTGATCCTCCTGGCTGAGCTGCACAGCTTCAAAAGCATCAGCAGAATCAGTCAGCATTCACATCTTCCAATGGTACTGGGGATTCACTTCTTTCCCACCTTTTTAAATGAGGAATTGTTTAGCTGTCAACCCCTTACTGCTCTCTCTTAATTCTCCTTTCATTGACTGGACTGCGTAAACCTGTCTCTAAAAGGAAAGCTGGCAGACACAGGCTAACACTAATCTCACCGTTCCATAGGGTAAATCCCCTGTTTGCAGCATTCTTCCCCAAACACACAACAAATGGAAAAAAGACATTTATGAAGGGGAGAGAGGACAGGTCAAGGAGCATTAATTATGGATGAGCTTTGGCACTGTCAAACAAAACATCCGTTTATTCTGTCCCTAGAAGTATTGGGACTGGGGCTTCCACGACATCCATACTCGACCCTTTCCTACTCCCTGGCTCATAGGTCTCTCCTGGGCTATGACCTGTAGGTATTCATGAGCCACATCCACTTCAAACAACGTGAAGCTTTTTAGAAAAGGCTCTGGAGACCCTCAGTTCAGCAGGTAGACAGTAAAGACCATTGCACTGACAATCCTAAAAGCAGAATGATTTGTTCTCTTAAAAACCAGTTAACCTCTTCAGAGGCTCCTTTGTGTACCAAGAAGAGATGCGGGTGGGGAACAGAGAAAAGAGTTTCTTCTGTGCAGCCAGATGGAATTCCAAATCCAGACAGTTTAGTCAGGGAGCTAAGGGGAAGATGTCAAAACATGCTTTCCATTAACGTAATAGCAGAAAACACAACTGGTTTAAAATACTGGATACAAACAATTAGTGTTCCATGAACAGAACCTCTGCCAATCCAAGTGCTTTTCTAACCATAGTTAGTTTAAACCAACAGCCGCGGAGTTGTAAGTCAGCAATATGGTATTTTATTCTGAAATATTTGCTTGCGATGTTACTTGACATCAGATTTCAGTCAAAATAAAAGTTAGCAAATGATATGTTAGATGATCCCATCTGCCCATTTGAAAGGCAAAAAAAAAAAGGTGGATTTTAGTTAATCCTGAATTTCCAGATCAGTCTTGCAGAACAGAAGGGGCAGTTTCTGTTCTTACTTCGCACATTGTAAATGGAAGGTGCCTGGCTTAGCTCAGCAGTACAGGTCAGAGGAGTACACACAATCGAGATGTTAGCAGCAGTTTGAAAAAAATCAAGTACAACATTAATTTTCTTAATGGAGAAGTTCTACTGTCTGCAGGTGGAGGGGAAAAGAAGAAAACACCATCATCTTCTCCACATCTGCACTTAGGGTGCTCGGGCAAAAAGCACTCCACAAGAAATAATGTCCATTGTTCAGCTGAGCATTCACAGCAGCTTTTTTTGTCCCTTCCATAATCACTATATGCCAAAAAAGTCACCTAGGTCACCCTCCAGCACTGCCACCGAGCTACAGACGGGTCTTCCAAAGATCCACGTCAAGAAGGTACTCCAAGCAGTTGAAATGTCTCACAAGAGACACTGTGGTCTCTAGGAAAGAGGCAGCTACAGCAACGATGCCAGAAGCCATTTACAAAGAGGGAAGAGAAAAGAAATTTTCAAAAGCATTACATTTGCAGCCTTATCTCCAGTTCCATGAGTGCACGCACACGTGCGTCCAAGGGAGCGCTGTTTGTGTTTGTGTAGCCGCCGTTCTTATCAGCTCAGAGAACGGCATCGGTAGGGCCAGTAGTTTACCTTCCAAAATAGGTTTCCAGCACATTTTTGTCTCAAAGGAAGAACGTGGTCGACTCGCTGTGCCCAGCTGAGTAAGGGCTTTGGGGGATGGAGGGGGGGAAGATTTCTCAAATTAAAATCCTCTGTTATTACCTGACTGGACCGTGGCACTGCACACCTTCTTTAATTGATCGGCAAACGCTCCTGCTGATTTCGGGGGGAATGATGCTTCCAGGGAAGAGCAAATTGATCCCTATCAAGCTTCCCGATGCAGGAAAATTAGTAATATTTTTATAAACCTGGTAGAGAAAAAGGTATAAAAATCATTGGGGAGAGGCCACAGGCTGTCAGATCTGCCCAGCTTGCAATTCACTATTAGCCTAGCACGGCTAAAAACCAGAGGTGAGGCAGAAATTCATTCATAGATAATTTGCTTTTCTCCAGCAGAAATATTCCATATATTTGGCTAATCATGTAATTCAATCCTCATATATGAGGAAAGCAGTTAGAAATCAGGAGATGCGTTCAAAACGTTCACTGTGGAACATTTTGTTGTCCAACTTCATAATATAAATTCAACCAAGTAGCTGCCAAAATGAAAGCTATCACAAAAATTCCTTAATGATAGGCTAATAAGAGACTCAGCACCAAAGTATTAAGTAATTCTTTGGGGAACGTGAAGAAGAATTGCCACGTATGATGTATTAATTTAGTTATTCGGATAGTTATTTGGATAGATAGATTTAGTTATTCGGGTAGATAGAAGAAAAAAGCTGGAGTATTAAGGACGTGAGGTTAGAATACAGCTGGAAAAATTCAATCTGTGACATAAACTGTCTCTTGAAACGTGGAAAGGGACCGAGTGTCACTGAAACTTTCCTCCGTTTAACAAATGAGATATGAAGACAGAGCTTGCACGGGACCTGTGGAGCTAAAGACAAAGCACATTTCCCCACAGGGCAGCAGTAGGGGACTTAAAAATTCCTGAGCGTTGCAATAAGGCAGATGACGCTTGTCCGAGTGATCGCATCCATGAGAAAGAGGCAGAAAAGCACCCAGTCCACAGTTTGTATTTAGGAGAGACTGCCCCTGCAATCCCGCACCCGGCTCAGCCGTAAATCCCCCACGACAATAGATACAGCGGAACAAACAGAAAGGCACTGCCTGGCCCGCACTCGGCTCTGCTCCAGCCTCACGCCCTGTTAAGGATCATACAACCAGGGAATGGGGGGGTTGGAAGGGGCCTCTGGAGATCAGCGAGTCCAACCTCCCTGCCAGGGCAGGGTCACCCAGGGCAGCCCACACAGGAACAGAGCCAGGTGGGGCTTGAAAGTCTCCAGAGCAGGAGACTCCACAGCCTCTCTGGGCAGCCTGGGCCAGGCTCCATCATCCTGACAGTAAAAAAGTTTCTCCTCATGTTGAGGTGGAACCTTCTATGCTCCAGTTTACACCTGTTATTCCGTGTCCTATTGCTGGGCACTACAGGAAAGAGATTGGCTCCTTCCATTTGCCACCCACCCTGCAGATATTTATAGACATTCATAAGGTCCCCACTCAGTCTTCTCCTCTCCAGACTAATCAGAATATTGACTCCCAAAACTGAGGCTGAAAAAGTTTCGGGTGTCTCTCAGTTGTTTCTGAAGCACCACCACGAGAGCTCACCCGTCTCACAGTTCCTGCCCAGGAGAGTGCTTGCTGTCGGCATAGCTGATCTCTCAAAGGGTTATGGATCTTAAATCACCCCCAGATCCTTTCCTGGAAGGCACCCAGGCTCTTCCCTAGTAACGAAAGCTGTGGTGACAGCCCTTCCCAACAGCACCGGCTGACGCAGAACCAGCGGATGAGGCACCACACTGGAATGTCTTGGATGGGGAGCGCAGAGGAGGTTTCTGTGACGGCTAAAACATGCTGCCAGCACAAAATAATTAACGCCTGCCTTCGTCAGAAGAGAATCTTTGCTCTGCCTCTCCCATGAAAGCACTGGGAGCACTTTAGGGCAGAGAGCAACCCCCACCATGCCGCTGCCAGCACCCGGAGGAACAGATTATCAGGGGACACTGGGGCTTCTTGGCATTGCAACAGCCCAAACGTGGTGTTTAACTGATAGGAGAAAGTGAGGCTAAAAGAAGCTACTTCTGCTTAGTGCCTCTACCTCAAGAAAGACTAAATAATGAGCTGACTGAAAATTTCAGTAGCCAGGCAAACTGGGCACACACGGTTTATTAAATGTTATGGAAATGTTGATGTCTTATCTGAAAACAAGTTGGGGGTGGGGTGGTGTTTTTTCACTTGGTTGGATGGTATATTTTTTTGGGGGGGGGGTGGTTCTTGTTTATTCTTTGGTTGAGTATTTTGGGTTTGGTTTATTTCTTAAGGTTCTGAGCAGCATCTAGATGGGGAAGAATGAAAACGTGGGAAACAGCAGTAGTAAGAATCAAAAAGCACTTCTGCTGCTCCAGTATAATTTGAAACATGAATTATCTGGCTTACAACTCCTCAGCTTACTTCATCATCTCTAACAGCTGCAGCATACAAGGCAGCACTCTGACATCTAAGTAAGTCCATCTATTAGCACAGCAAGCAGCAGTTCCAGCCATGGAGGGCTGCCTGCTGCCAGTGGCTCCTCTCTGGTGAGTATTAACTGGTGTTGGGAGCAGTCTTATGGAAACTACCACAGTAAACACTATTCCTGAAGGAAAACATCGACCCCAACAGATTTCCAGGTTAAGCCACTAATAGCAACAACAACCGTTGCTTTTGCAGGAGCCAGCTCACGTCAGAGGGCTACAGGCTGTCAGCCACGGCAGGTGAATGGACCAGAGCTGGTGCCTAAAACATGAAGAGTGAATTTTGTATTTATGGTTTAGGTAGGTAATTAATGTAGGAAGGTTTAGGAAGGTAATTAATGTAGAAAAGGTAATTTAGGAAGGTAATTTATGTAGAAAAACCTGCATTCTGGGTTCAAACACCAGTGGAGGGTGGGTAGCCTGCAGGCAAATCCCAGTTTCTTCAGGGGTTTTAGGAGCTGGGTGGAGGATATTTCATTGTCCAGGCAGGTGCAAGTCTTCCAAATAAAGGTGCACATCTATCGCATTAAGGAGAATAAATATTTGCTAGGAAGAAGGGAGCAATGAAGATCAGCTTGGTGACCAGAAGCCATTATTTCTCTTATTATCTGTTCCTATTAAAGAATTATTATCTGTACCTATGAAAGAAAAAATTGATTGGTCATATAAAGTCATGAATATTTAAAAAGATCTGCATTTCATTTCCTTCTGGGTGTAAGGGGTGGGGTTTAAACAGCATGTAAAATATTTTGTTTAAATGCAGGGACTGAAGAAGATAAATTTAGACACAACTAGTCCATGTGCACTTATTCACATCTAGCCCCGTGTTTCACAGCCCAGAGGTGCATTTCGAGCTCTTTTTTTGACTGTACCAACCAAGGCAGCTCGGGGAAGGAGAAAGAAGGAGAAAGATATCCTGGCACAGACAGCAAGGTGACAACACTGACCAACACTGTTCATCCAGCACACTGAGAGGTTTGTCTTATCTCAGAGCTGGTTTTCTGCAAAGCCTCAACTTACCAGAGGCTGTGCACAAATTCTCCTTACTGCCCAAACAAGAACACGGTCTGGGAAAGAGAAAATACCACACTACTGCCTGCTTGACAGAAAGGCCCCGCTTGGTAAGGCCAGGCCACCTCCTCCAGCCTTCTCAGCAAAGCCCTGCCTTGTCCTGAGGGAGACTCAGCCCTGTCCTCTGCCACCACGGCCACGGGGAATACCGTTTGGATTTGGGATAACTGTCCCGGTGCCCTGTTAACCAGTCCCACAGCCTCAATTAAATACAGAGTAAAGGATGCTTAAGACTAGTGGAATTGTCCAACAGCAGCCAGTAACCCCATCGCAGGCACGAAAAGCTCTAATCCAACCAACAGATCATCAAGCACTGGTTCAGCTCAGGGCCAGATCTTGGAGGAAGCTAAGTGGGGAAAAGAAAAAGACCTTTTCACATGAGCTGATTAGAGCTCCACTACATTGGCATCCAGTCCTGTGAGCAACAAAACATGGGAAACTATAGAATCATTGAGGCTTTCAAGATCATGATGTCCAATTGTTAACCCAACGCTGCCAGGGCACCCCTGACCCATGGCCCTCAGCACCACAGCTCCACAGGGGGCTTGGAAACCCCTTCAGGGGTCACAGGGACTGCACCCCTGCCCTGGGCAGCCTGGAACAGCCCTGGACAACCCTCAAGGGGAACATTGTTCCTAATATCCAATCCATTGTGCAAGCGCTATCATCAGAGGCAACACACTCAGATCATCTGGACTGTTCCTGTGTTAGAACATTGGTTCCCAAAAGATGCCACATGCAAAATAACCACCAGTAACAAGCTTTCCAAATCACCCAAACAGAACAACACCAACCAGTGCTGCATTCAGGCCATCACTGCAGCCCAGTGTAGGGCTCCTGGATGCCTACACGTAACAATAAAAATTAAAAGCTCAGTGCCCTGGTTTCTCTAATGTCTATAGCACTGTTTGAGGAAGAAAACTCCTTGTGAAGCACCCCACTGTCTACCAGCTCAACTGCACAAAGGTCAGTCTACCCCAGGGACTTGTAAAACACAGTAGATTTGCTACTCGACGGACCAGCTGAACAGGATCTTTATGGGCCACTGCTTTGTACTCTCCCGATAGTCATACTGAGGTCAGACAAATTCCTCAGCCTGGTACCCACCACACACACACTCTGCTACCCAAGCACAGCAAGCAGGTGACCCCCTCTACCCAAACCTCTCCACAGACTAACATGATATATCAGAATTTTCTTTATGCTCCTAATTATGTTTGTAAATATAAAAAATTAGGTACCTCCTAAAAAGATGCCTAAAGAGATCTAGCACAGGTCAAGTATTACCTGTCAGCATGAGGTTCCTTGTCCTAAAGCCCACCGAACTCCCAGCACCCCAGATACCCTCGACCCGAGGTTAGAAGAAATAGAATGATTAATACAATTCCCCAAGCAAGGTGAATGTTTGACCAGCTGTGTGCTAAGCCAGAAATTATCCAGAATAGTTCCAGGGTTGTCATGGTGGCAACGGGATCTTAAGCTGATACTAAAGACCTGTCTCACAATGACTTACTAGGTGGCAGCTGAGGAAATTGCTTATTATGCTTAGGTTGTTTGCTTATAATCATTCCACCCACGCCTTTTCCTTTCTCTTCCCGTGATGTTTCCTGTCAGTCTTAACTAGTGACATCTCCAAAAGAAGGAACATCCCTAATTATGGGCTCAGTTTGGCAGGGCCCTTTGCCTTGTGTTAACCTCGAAGAACGACCAACCGTGCAATCCCAAACTCCTGAGTAACTGGGGCATCAGCACAAACATTCACCATTGATTTCAGCCCAGCGCTTCCAAATGAGCTGGGCACGTACAGAACTCAGCTATGGAGACACAACCATCTGTCTTCACACCCAGATTCATGAATGTCATGTTGACTTACTGCTCTCTACAATTCTCTGACAGGAGGTTGGAGCCGGGGGGGGGGGCCGGGCTCCTCTCCCAAGGAACAAGGGACAGGACAAGAGGAACCGGCCTCAACCAGGGGAGGTTTAGGTTGGAGCTGAGGAACAATTTCTTCCCCTTGAGGGTTGTCCAGGCCTGGCCCAGGCTGCCC